>JAJEJO010059890.1:0-30327 GCA_020662805.1 Glaucomys volans | reverse complement strand
GTGCGGGTGACCATGTGGTTTCTGGGAGTGGCTAGTGAGGGTGACCATGTGTTTCTGTGAGTGGCTAGTGCGGGTGACCATGTGGTTTCTGGGAGTGGCTAGTGCAGGTGACCATGTGGTTTCTGGGAGTGTAGAAGAAATAGGAGACCAGAATCAGGACAGGCCGCAGGTTATCATGTGGACAGCTGGCATTTGAAGGAGAAGCGTTCCTGACGGTGGACTGGGCAGTGTGCGAGGTGGTGCAGCTGCTGCTGAACAGTCCCTGTGGCCACACAGGCTGGCAAGCTCCCTCTGTAGTGGGCTTCTCACCCGCCAGGTGGCTGGAGTTGCTTGTGGGTTTGTGAGCGTCAGAGCCTGGCAGTGGGGAGCTGGGACCTGTTTTGTCAGGCTAAGCTGTTTTCCTGTTCGGAAAGTGAGATCTGTGACGTCTGAAGTCTGACCATGTGTTCTGTGGTCACATAACCACATAAACCATAGCCACTCCCATAAACCACATGGTCACCCGCACTAGCCACTCCCAGAAACCACCTGGTCACCTGCACTAGCCACTCACAGAAACACATGGTCACCTGCACTAGTCACGATCCACAGAAACCACATGGTCGTCCACACTAGCCACTCCCAGAAATCGCATGGTCACCTGCACTAGCCAGTCACATAAACCACATGGTCACCTGCACTAGCCACTCTCTGTTCAGCACACATGGTCACTGACCTCAGAGAGGGCCTGCCTTGCGGGATGTTCCACACGAGCCACAGTTGCAGCGTGGACTCAGTGACCACAGGGTAGAAGCTGCTGCGTCCACCCCACAGCGCACTTGGACACTGGCCAGGGTGTTGGTGGGGTGCAGAAGGCAGGAACCACGATTAGGTCCTTGAGTCTAATTGGTCCACAGTGGATCTACCTGGTCCCCCTTCTCTGAGCGCACTGAAATCTGGAAAAAGGGACAATTGCGGATGTTTTAAGAGAAGTGGATTTCATTGACTCATATTTTACGTAGGATATAGACCTCTGTTATTCACTTTTTGGTCCATATCTTTAGTCTTCAAACTTTTTAGAGTCATGTAATTACCTTCTACCCAAGGAAGACCACGAGGAGCAGACAGATGAAGAACTGTTCACTGGCCTGCAATGCAGTGAACCTTCACCCCAGTCCTTGCTTCCTGAGTAAGGTAGACTTTGAGAAGCTTAGACCACGCCTGTGCATGGGAAGGCTGCAGGACCCCCGACGGCTGTTCCTCATGGGCCTGAGTTGTCTAAGAGCCGGGCTTATTTCTCTGGAGTCTCCACTTCATTGCCTGATCCATTCTTTCCTTTTGATTATTATGTGGATTTTACTTTTTAAAGGTCAGCATTTGGATGAAAGATCTGGCTGTGGCGTGATCACGTGGCCGTGCGCTCTACGACGCAGGGTGTTCGGGCCACGTTGAGCCAAGGACTGGGCTGCCACAGAAGCCAGCCTGTTTGGGCGATTTCCTTAAGGATAACTGGAGTGACCCCTGCTTGCGGGGCCCTGTGCTGGGCGCGCGAGCCAGCGCTGTTTCCTCCATCACCTCCAGGAGCGCCCACTCGCTGCGGTGCCAGTGCACTGCGTTCCTTGCTGAGGATTGTCATTACAATTCATATTGGAATTAGTTGGAATTGTTCCCGTCCTAGTCACGTGGTCCTGGATTCTACAAGGACTTTGTAAACACAAACATATTAACTACTCTTGTTCTATGTTAGACGCACATTTTAGTTATATCAATGCGGAGAGATAATTTAGTTGCTATTATTTTGTCACAATGCACCAATTTCAAAGAGAATTAAAATGATGTCACGTGGTGGTGATGGTGGTGGTGGTGTGTGTGTTGATCCCACGGAACCTCCAGTGTGTCTGCTCTAAGAATCAGCCCTCGGATTCTGGCCTCGCCTTTGCTCCTGTGTCTACACGGGGAGCGCAGCTTTCCCCTGGTTCTCTCTTCTCTCCACACAACTCAGTCTCCGCTGTCATTTTAGGAAGTTAATCAACTGTCTTTATGTGATTTTACAAGTAGATGCCAATGGCTTTGGTGCACCTTGCTGTATTTATGGGAGTGGGGGGCACAGCCAGGGCCCTGGACTCCCTGGAGGCTCTGGAAGCAGCTCCTCAGCCTCGCCCAACTGGCGGGTGTGCAATCCTGGCAGGGACATTTGGCCTTAGCTGCCCCTGCCGTGCCCTGAGAGTCAGGACCTGCGGTCGGGGCTGTGGGCCCTGGGCTAAGGGGATGCTGGTGTGAAGGCGTGATGCCCTGAGGTTCCTCTCATGGCCCTCTGGCCTCCTGAATCTCCCAGGCCCATTTTGTTTCTCCAGCTCCACACAGTGTCCTTCCTTGGGGGAGAAACCATTCACATCATGAGGGAAGGTGCCATTCATGCCAGGGAGCCTGTGCTTTCCGTGAAGGGCGTCCTGGAAGTTTGATTTCTCAGTGTGACTCGACCGTAATGAGGGAGGCTGGTGCTGGCTGTGGCTCTGTCCTCCGTAGATGTGAGGTTGGGGCAGGTCCTGTGGTAGTTAAGGTCATTGGAACCAAGTGATGGAGAACAATATCCTCAAATACACGAAAAAGAGGGCAGCCGAGTGGCCTTGGATGCACATTATTGATCTGTGTGTGGACAACGGGACAGACCTTTTCTATTCTGTGTCCTCTTTATTCTTGATCATTGTGAGATAATTTGAAGAGCAAACTTACTACTTTTGGTATTATCAGAAGAAGTTAGCAGAAAGATCTCTCCATTTGACAAAGTCCAACTCCGGAGAAAAGAATCCTGGCTACCTAATGGGCTGGAGGCAGAGGGCAGGTAGGGCTCAGTCACCAGTGGGGAAGGACGGTCCTCTTGTCCTGGGCCTGCATCAGGGACAGGCATGTCCTGCTGACCATGAGTATCATCTCTGTCATTTGCGCAGTGTGTCTCGTGGGCATCTGCAGAGAAGCAGAGCAGGGTGAGGTGGGTGGGACGGAAGCTCTGGAGAAGTGCCCAGTCGGTGGGAAGTCTCTGAGGTGGCATTCATGGTTTTTTACCTATTTACATTTCACACCTTTTCCTTTCCTGGAAGGCTTCCCTTTCCTTGTGCCTGCTGTGTGTTCTCCCTGGGTGTAGATTCTGGGATGTGGAGAGTGTGATACTGGCTGCCAATTATTACTGCAGCTTGGAGGTTGATTTTTGGGCCACATTTTTTCACAATGGTAGAGTTTTTTTTTATTTTTTAATTTTTTTTTAACATAAACAATGTACTTCATGTGCTACCGACTACCACCTGGGTGCAAGTGCTCAGCTTCCTTTCTTATCAGCCAAGGTCCTCTGCTTCATGGCCACGTGACTTGGGATCTGAAACCATGTGGGCTCACCTGGGGGCTCTGCAGTGAGGAACAGGGACTGGGTGGGTGAGGTGGGGGTGCAGACACCAGAACGTCTGATAAAGAGTGAGTGACAGAAGCCACCTGCACTGTGTGTCCCTCCTGCCATCTGCTGCTACCAGCCATGGTGGCCCAATGCTTGGAAGCCACAAGTGAGCCAGGAGGCCTGGCAGCTCTGCAGGGTGAGGCAGGTGGGCTCCAGGCTGGGTCCCTGCAGAGGGGTTACGGTGTGAACAGCTGGGCAGCAGGGTCCTCGAGGAGCGGTGCTCTGCTGAGCGCCCAGAGCCTGGTATGGCGTTGGTGGGTGAGATGTTTGAGGATGCCATTGCTCATGGACCTTTCTCACGTTGGCAGTGATTTTTCCTGCTTTCCACCGTCTGCTCACTGTTTCTGAGGGAGCCTGCCCCCTCTGGAAGAACCTCTGTGGGCCCCCCTCCACTAGGACCCTCCAGTCGCTCTACTCTCCCCGACGGTTTCCTCTCCCTGCACCTGGCCATGAAACGAGGATGTCCTTCCTGTGCCCCAGCCCTTCCACACTAGCACCTTCGTCACCAGCGCCCTTTGGGTTAAGGGACCCTGTGGGCGAGAGAGGAACCATTCACGATCTTTCCTTTCATAATTCAAACTTGAGCAGCAAGGGACGGAAACAGGGTTTTTATAGGTAGGACTGAGTTTAGTGTTTTTCCTATAAAATAATTTCCACAAATTTAGCTTCAGGCTCTCCCTCTCTGTCTGATATAGGAGGCCTGACTCGGAATTCAGTTTTTTGGACATCCATCAAATGCACCCTCCTGTGACCCACAGCCCTCCTGGCCTTGTTCCCGTCATGGGAGCTGCCGTGGCTCCTCCTGGGTGCCTCTCCCGGTGCCCCTCCTGCCGGCTGCACACCTGTGCTTCCTGCTCAGCTGGGCTCTTCCGGTGGGCGCCCCCTCCTGGGGGGTCCCCACTGCGGACCTGTGTGCCTCAGCCACAGCTGTGCTCCGGAGGGTGGGTGGGGGGAGCCCTGCTGCTTCCTGGGCCTCTGGCTGGTAGCAGGTTGCGATGGTCCCTGTTACCGTGTGTGCAGTGAGCAGTGTCCTGACCTGGCAAGCGGGTGTGATGAATTTTCCCCAATTTGGTCTCTTCCCATGATTCTCTTTGATTCTGTTTTTAAAAGTATACCTATTTCTTTTTTGCGGTGCTGGGGATTGAACCCAGGGCCTTGTGCATGCGAGGCAAGCACTCTACCAACTGATCTATATCTCCAGCCACAGTATATCTATTTTTTAAAGCTAAACTTTCTGCAAGTTAAATTAAAAAATACAGGCTTTTTAAACATTTCAACTTAATGATAATGGAATGTCCTAATTTTTTTCTTTAAAAAGTGTTCCTCTTCTTAACTCTCCCTTGATTCTTAGATTCCTCAGGGTTTATTATTATGATCTCTTAGCAGCTGGGAATGACCTGGTATGTGGACTTCTTGGCTGACGGGGCAGAGCACACTGACTTTGTGATAGAAGCCACAGTGGTGGGCACATGGTGGGTTGTGGACTTGGGGTCTCTGAGTGCTGCTGAGCTGCTGGGTTGGAGGGAGAAGGGGATGTCCCTGGGGAATGCAGGGCCCCTCCTAAAGGGCTGGTCCCTCGGCAGACACTCACCAACGTGGGTTTGGAGACTACATAATTTCATGTTTATTTCTACACAAGAGGGAAATGTGGATTATGCAGTTTTGGTAAGAAATGATAAGTGGGGAGATGGCATTTGGCATTCAGTAAAATACAAAAGTAAATTCAGTATCTTAAGATGCATATGTAAATAGATGGGCAGAAAATAAAATGCAAGGAACAGGGAGACCCCGTGGTCCAGACGACTGACTGCGTTCTGCCGGTCCTCTGATCTACGGTTCGTCCGGGCAGCTACTCTCAGCGTCGCCCGTGTTCTTGGGGGTGTTCTGCCAGTGCGCACCTCTCAAGCTGCCAGGGCCTTTTCCCTGGGCAGGGGGCGTCATTCGAGTGCAGACCAGTTGCATGTGTGTTCTTGAACACACACGCAGGTCTCTGCTAGCCTCCTGACCAGGTTTCTGCCACGCAGCAGTGCCTTTTGCATTAAGAGAAAAGAGTAATTGAGTAACGGTTACACATTGGACCAGCCTGGACATTGTTCCAAGGTTTTGCTTCAATTCCAGTTGTTAAAGGGAAAAAAATCCTCTGCAACAATGTTATTAATGTGATAAAAAGAAATACTTGTTAATAACTAGATAATGTTAAGCACTTGGGTTCATCCATCTGTTAATCTTAGTTGTGATTAAGGAGGTAATCCTAATGCCCATTATTCCTAATGACAAGACCAAGCAGGCTTAACGCATTAGCTGGCCGAGGCCACTGAGAAGACGCGATGAAGGATATCAGCAATCTCAGCCACAATTGAGGAATTGGCCCGTCCTCCACACAACAAAAGTGATACAAAAGAATTACACCCTCACTAAAGTCCATTTCCTCGTATAATCACACAAAATGATTTTTCTTAAATATGATAATAAATCACAGCAAAAAATCAATGTGGCAGGGCCCAACTGCTATGGCCTGATAACGCATCAATCAATATTTAGTATTTAGATTTTAATTAATACATAGCCGTGCAGAGGCTTTTTAGGAGAGAAATATTTTCTCAGATAAAAAATCCGGCACCGTTAGCATGCAAAAGTTGTTGCTCATATCTGTCATTGATCAGTCCGCTGGAGTCGTGATTAAAACCCTGGAAAACATCAGACAAGGGGGAGAGACAGATTGCACCTGGAGGGGAGTGTGTGGCGGCCTGCCTGGGGCCGGAGCTGCAGGCTGCCCAGCCTCGGTGCAGACCTGGAGGTGGAGCTCAGGGCCGGGGAGCGTCGAGGGAGCTCTTTGTGGCTGGATCAGAATCTGAGAACTCCATAGGAACATCCCTAATGCTACGGTTGCTTCCTCTCCTCGTGTTGATGAGGAGAGGAGATAAATCCCTTTTATCCCAGGAGTCTGGGATAAAAGTTTTCCCTTGAAGAGAAAGTATTTAAAGTGGTTTCAATGTTGGGGGATCCGCACTGCTGTCAGTGGCTGTTTTAATTCCCTGCATTCCCCTTGGTGAAGACAGGACTCCGGCTGTTAAAACTGAAGCTCTGGGTGGTGGCTGGAGCTTCCCGTTCCAGACCTCTGACCAGGAAAGGCCGCTGCCTGAATTCTGCTGCATGCCAGTCCTCGGTGCCAGGTGACGGCAGCCCCTACCTCCCACAGCTGCCGCGTGGGCCATGAGACCACAGAACCAACCACAACAAAGTAGCCACTCCCTTAGTGACGGGTGACGTCACCGGGTGTCTCATCAAGTGGAGAGTGTCCAGTTCACTCAGGGCAGTCAAGGTGGCAGGGAAGATGGGACATTTGATTTTGAAGTTTTCTGGGCAGAATAGAAGAAGAAAGCTGTGCTCCTTGGCTCCCTCTTTCAGTCAGCCCTCTTGGCTTCCCCTCCTGCCTCCCCTGAGTGTCCCCACTTGAGGGCCCCTCCCTTGCACGCAGAGCCACGTGTGGCCCTTGCTGGGAGCTTCCTTGTTTCAGGGTCCTTGGCCCCGAAGCCCGTGGGTCTTGGAAGACAGCATGCTGCCTTGTGTCCCTCCCTGGGTCTCAGCAAGTGCCTGCTGGTTGTCTGGGCAGGGTCCTCTTTCCCCAGACCTCAGAGTGCCTGGGGTCTGCGTTAGGGGCCAGCAAGCCACAGGCACACGAGAGACATGCGTGGAGCAGCCCCCACGTCCTGAGGTATGGCCGCGCTGACCGAGAGCAGAATTGTTCTGGAATGCGGCCCTGGAAGGTGATGTAGGACAGGAGGTGTTGAGGGTTTTGATTTCTGGGGTTCCTGTCACAGGATGTAGGTGAGGACTTAGCAAGATGGCTCGTGAGCTGGGAGTGTGGTTTGTTCTCCTGGGTGGAGGGCAGTCTCTCCAGAGCAGGGCTAGTGTCGGGTGCGGGCAGAACAAGCAGAGGCAGCAGAGTGCACAGGGACCTCGTGGCTCTTGGGGAGCCAGGCACCCACCTGGTTTCAAGTCTCTCCCGACGAATGGCCTCCTCTTGGGAATCCCACAGCTGTGAAGGGTGGCAGCGGATTGCACTTTCTGGACAGGAAGTTAGTTGAGGTGTGGCCTGACGGGGGTCTTGGTGTGACATGGGTCGAGGGTGGGCCGCAGTGCCAGCTGCTGAAGCTTCCTCACCTGGAGAAGTTCCAGCGGAACGTTGGTGCCAGAGCCCCAGAGGAGCCAGGGCAATGCCTGGGCCTCATGTTCGACCTGTGGCATCCGAGGCCGGAGCCTTTCCAGGGTGGCCCGTGTGTCCTCCTCTCGGGCTCAAGGCTAAGATGGCAATCTGCTGAGCACAGGCACTCCTGTGCGGAGACACTCCCCGCAGCAGGGCAGCGGCAAGGCCACCCTCGCCAGGCAGTGGCTCACGGGGCAGTGGGGGAGCTGGGGCGGTGGAGGCCCTTGGCCTGCAGGCGGCTGTAGTGGTGGAGGACGGCCCTGCTTGGAGGCGGAGCCACACCACAGGCTTCTCTCAGCGCCTGGACAGGCGCGAGGACGGGAGTACCTGGACATCAGAACACATCACCTACGGGCTGTTTGGCGGTGATACAGTAGTGGGAAGGGAATCCTTCCTGCAGGTTGGGGTTGGCTTTCTGCTGTCTCCAAGTCCCACGGTGGCATTCTGTGTTCGCCGTCATTGGGAACAAAGCTGCAGTCAGGGCCGGAGCCTGGAAGAGCAAACGCGAGCCCGGGTTGGTTTCGCTGCCCCTGCCTGCCTCTGCAGGGTGCTCCAGGATCTCTGGGGCTGGTGGAGTCCAATCTCTTTCTCTTGCTGGTGGCACATGTCACCACCTGACACCCTCCTCCCCAGGCTCGTTGGGGCCTGGGCTCCCTTCAGTCCTGCACATCTTTAGGCAGAAATTTCCAGAGTTTTGCGTTTTACCTGACAAGTCCCATGGACCCATGGAGTTTGATGCATGCTCTCATTTAGAGGGTTAAATGCGGTGGGCATTGTCCTCAGTCACACCACGACGTCACCGGAGCGGGATGCACTGTCTCTCCATTGGGCTTCCTTTAAACACTTCAGGCGGTGCTACCAAGAGGGCGGGTGAGGCAGAGTCCGTAAGACATCTGGATGCTGGAGTGCGAGGAAGGGCCTTGACTTGCTTCAGAAGAAAGTTTGTTATTTTGCAATAATCAGCTTAAAATAATGCTCCTGAAGTCAGAATGAGATTTCATCTTCCAAATGTGGAGCAACACAAAGATATTTGTAAAAGTCCCAAACCGGCCGTGTTGGCTTAGGGCTTCCACATCTGAGCTGTGAGGGTTTGTGGCGTCCCCCCGTGCTGGGGCCCTGGCTTCTGCAGGACAGAGGGCCCTTCTTCCTTGGCCTGGTCCTGTCCTTCTGGTCAGGCTGGCTTTGTGGAGGAGGGGAATTGAGACGGGCTCCTGGCAGTCGACATCAGGAATTTGGAAACAACCACAGGGAAATGTGCGTGTTGGCGTCACAGGGTCTCAGGTTCCAGGGGTGATTCCCAGTGTCCTGCAATGGGTATTCCCAAAGGCCCGGTACGTGGCACAGGGACGCTTGGCAAATTCAGCCACTTAGGTCACAGCCCCTCTGTGGCCAAGTGGCCCGGGGACTGAAAACCCCCTGGGAGCGAAGGAAGATGAGGACCGCACCAGGATCCCTCTGCTCCAGTTCCGAGGAGCTGGTGGGGAGCCGGTGGGCTGCTGGTTCCTTGTGGGACAGCTGGGGAAATGTTTTCCAACTTGTCTTTGTTCCCGCTCCATTGCCCCTGTGACCACAGAGACAGACTGGCTGGTGACAATGACCTTCCAAGCGTCACCAAGGACGTTTCCCTGGCGGGACCGGAGTTTGTGCTGCTGTTCACAAGGGTCCTGAGCCGAGGCTGGGGGCTCCGCAGTGGTCCCGTGGGAGGGCCCCGTGGGGTGAGGCTGCCAACACCTGTGAGGTGTCTCCGCCAACGGATGGGCCGCCGCTGAGCCGCACTGCCAGGTGGACGGACGTTCAGCTGGTACCTTTCGACTCAGGTCCTTTTTGAAAATGTGAAGTTCTTCCTAAAATTAGATGTTGGGCAAAAAGATGAGGACATTCTGAAGTAGTCATGAATTCCAATGAAGCGGCTTTCAGAGTCTCCCTGAGGAAGAGCCTCTACCCCGATTGGCAAAGGAGGGACCCAAGCAGCAGGGCCCACACAGGCCCTGGGATCTGGAAATGTTCTGGCGTTGATGTTCTAGGCAGGGGACTAGGTGGGCCTGGACCCCTGGGGCTTGGGAGCCATGCGGAGGGCCGTGTGGCAGAGGCTGGGTTCTGGCCTGGAAGCTGTCCTGACTGACAGGGACACTGTATGGACAGCAGATTTGGGGACGAGGGTGAGGAAGGGGATGAGCCTGGGCTGCAGGTGGTGAAGGAGGGGCCGGGACGTTTGCCCAGCAGTGTGTCCGGGAGGAGGGCTCAGGAAGGAGACTGGGCAGCACGACCTGTGGGGAGACGGCGCTGGTCAGGCTCCTCTAAGGGCGCGAGGGAGGAGAGGCCCCTCTCGGGCTGTCTGTCCTGGCAGCACAGCACGTGCTGCTTCTGGTCTGCAGAGTCTGAGCGGCTCGGGCAGCCCAGCCTCTTGCACGCATCCCCAATGGGGATGCAGCTCCTCGCAGGGATTGAATCCGAAGAAGCATCCCAGGGCTGGCAGGGCCCCGTCACATCTGGAGACTTCCAGTTCTGCAACCCAGGCTGGAGGAGCCGAGCCACGGGGCGGGGCCAGCTTGGAGGGGTCTCCCATGAGGAGAGTCAGGTCCCAGGAGGGCTGCAGGGAGAGACCTCCTGGCGATGGGTGAGCCCGTGGAGCAAAGCCCAGGTCCCGTACGAGCTACCACCTCTTTCGCTTGGAAATCAGTCTCAATGCTGGTTTATGTCCCCCGTTCTGTCTTTTGAGCAGGGAAGCAAGGGTTCAGATAAACCAATTATAAGGAGATATTTATTAGATAATCAGGGATATTTGATAACATGAAAAATCATGAAGTATTTGAAGTATAGTTGTGATGCTATGGTTATGTTGAAAAAGGAGAGGTGTGTGCAGATGAAATAAATCATCAGGGTTTGCTTTGGACTGGTGCAGTGGGGTGGGGCCTGGGAAGGCACAGGAGGCGGTGCTGCCGGCCTGAGGTGGCGGTGCTGGTGCTGGGTCCATGAGCTCATAGTCCAGTTTTGCACATGTTTGAAAATATTCACAGATGTTTATTTTCTGAAAGGTCAGCTATTGTCCAGAGACATGGGCTCAAGCCTGGGCATCCAGCCCGGGCCACGGCTTGCCCTGTTCCTCTGCAGGGTGGCACGGACACATGGTGCTCCCTGGGAAGGTGCGTTGGGGAGTCACTCTCTCCGCTTGCTTTCCCATCTTGTCGCCAGCCCTCCTCAGCAACTGTGGCTGGGCAGAGAGGCTGGGCCGGGCTGCAATGGACCTTCTCAGACTGCCAAGGACTGCCTGGGCCCCGTGCCATGCCAGGCGCTCTGCACATGTCACTCAGTCTTACTGACAGCTCTGAAAGGTAGGTCTTGTGACCCTGATTGTATGACCGAGCACATGAGGCCCAGAGGGCATCCTGACAAGTGCACCGCAGTTCCCTGGGGGCTGACCTGACCTGGCCGCTCCCTCCTCTGGCCCTGTGGCTCCTGGGTGGTCTCTAGGAGCAGGACCACTGCTCCCTGCACACGTGCCAGGCCACTGACCATGGTCCCAGTTGTTGCTCAAGACTCAGTGGACTGAGTTCCTGCCAGGCCAGGATGCTGAGGCTGCCGTGCTCAGCTCTGGTGTCCCAGGTGGTGTGGGGCTGCTGTCTGGGCTGAAGGGTGCTGGCCGTTCAGGGTTTGCCCGTGGTCTATGCCTTTCCCCCGCCTCCGGCCTTCTCTGCGGCTGGCCTGGGAGTGCTGTGTGCTCTGGGCTCCTTTGTCTCTCTGGTGGCCAGTGGAAGGGTCCATTCACGTGCAGTACCAGGCCAGCGTCAGTCACCAAGCACCCGTCAGGTGGACGGGGAACCTGCCAATGGCAGCCTGCCCCTGATTTCTGGGTCACTGTGGACAGCAGAGGAGCCAGCTCCCACTGAGGGCAGGCCGTGTGAGTTGCTCCGAGCGAGCAGCGTGCTTGTCCTGCCAGTGAGCCAGGCAGGAAGCGGCCATTGCCACTGTCTCAGCCTGGTCTGTCAGGCCTGGGTGCCTGCACATCTGTTTGCCTAGATGGACGTGGTCTCCTGCCGAGATGAAGAGCGGCTATTGCTTCAGTTTCTCCTGGGGTGCGTGGTCTGCCTGCTCGCAGAGGAGAAAGTGAACTTTGCATGGACGTCCAGCAGTGCACTGTGGAAGCTGCTTCTGAACCTCCAACTCTGGCTGGTCACGTCTCTCCTTCCTGCGACTGACCGCTACTGCTGCTTTGTGGGTGAGGACTCTCAACTGACTTGGTCAAGGTGCTCGCTGAAGGATGCCTGGAGAAGAAGGGGCAGGGCTGGCGGCGCCTGGTGAGCCTGCCCACACCCAGCAGTTGGGTCCTCCTTGCCCACACTCGGGGCTCAGCCCTACCGCCGTCCCCGCGCAGCTTCCTGGAATGCCTGCACCCTGCTCCACCAGTGTGGCTGCCCTGCCCCAGCGCCCCTGGCGACCCTGCACAGCCACTCACGCACCCTGGACTGCAGCTCCCGGCCCAGGCAGGTGTGCTCATTCCCCAGATAATCAGAGGCCCAGGTGAAGCAGAGCTTCCGCTGATGGACACCAGGCAGACAGGCTGTTAGTTTATGTAGGCTGCAGGCAGAGTCGACTGGAAAATTTTGATCACTTTAATTTACTATATCCAGCATGCCTGCTGTACTCGGCCGGCGCTTTTATCAAGCTCTGTGAGGCGGTATTGATTTTTTTATTTTCTATGTAGGATAAGAAGACAGAGAGTTAGGAGCGAGAGTGAATGAAGAACTTTCCCCGGATTGCGGCTATTCTCTGCCTTATTGCATCCTGTCGTTTGTGGTTCAGATGATGTCCAGTGTGTCAGGGCTGCTTGAAGCAATAAACAGGGCGAATAACAATGGAAGGGCGAGATGAGAAAGATTGAAACAGGAGAAGGGGGCAGCGCGGGAGGAAGTGCACGTGAGAGACGGGAAAAGTCACGCTGGGGGCTGGGGTGGGCGAGCAGGAGAGCCTTGGTGTCCTCGTCCTTCCCCGAGCCCAGCCAGAGCCTCCAACCCCTCTCACCACATCACAGACCACACTGCACCCCACTTCCTGTCTGCGGTGGGCCGGCACCCTCCTGGGGAACAGGGCTGGGTCTGGCAGCCCCGGGTGGCCCCTTCCCAGCAGGGGCGGGGGCTGCAGGGCCTGGTGCTCCGCCACATGAACATCCTGGTCTTTCAGGGTTCCCTCGGGTGCAGTGGACTGGATGGAAACGAGCATCTGGGTCGGTCTTACCTGCAGGGCCTCCCATGTGGAGAGGAGGGACGTGGCAGCTGCCTCTGTCCTTGCTGCTCTGCACCCCCTCGTGACCTGCGTGGCCAGAGGGTGCCTCGCGCCCTGGCGTCTCAGTGGATCCTGTGACCCTCTGTGAGAGTCACCCTCAGGGACACTCTGGGGGCTGGGGTGGGCAACGGGCGCCCCATCCCGGGTGCCCCTGTCCTGGGCCCGCTGGGGGCTTCGCTGGGGGACCCTCTGCTGCAGGTGTCTGGAAGCGTGTCTGAGGGCAGGACCCGCTGTCACCACTGCCCCTCTTGCCCAGCGTGTCTACGTGGACTGCTGGACACTGAGGGGCATGCAAAGGTCGGACAGGCCACTGCCTCCTTCATTCAGACACCTCAGGGAAAGGCCTCGGCCCTCCCACAGGACAAAGCAGGCCTCTGACTTCTCAGGTGGAGGAGGCCCAGAGAGAGGAGGGGCTGCTGCTGGCCCGGCCAAGAGCAGGCTGAGAGGACTACGCTAAGCTGTCCCTAGAGTCACCGCCTCGGAAGAGGCCTCAGGACACCCGGCCAGAGGTGCCCCAGCACAGCATGGCGGGCAGGCAGGGGCCCTGGGTTTGGGAGGGTGGGAAATGAGGAGCAAGCAGTGAGCCCGGGCTCCGCTCTGCTGTGCTCTGGTGGCCGCAGAGGGAGCGGGTCCCGGAATGCAAGAGGAGACGCAGAGGGACAGGCAGAGAGGCTTCCAAAATGGGCACGACGGCATTTCCAAAACACACACACGACTCAGTCCTAAATGTTTTATTTGAGAGTGATCCAAATCCCTGCCAGAGGCTGGGCCTGCCTACGTGGTACCAGCCTTTCTTCAGGAAATCCAGGTCACATCTTCACGTGAATGCCACCCCCCGAGATGCCCTCGCTCCATGTGGGCCAGGGCCAGGGCTGATGTTAGGGTGGGAGTGTGTGCCGCCTGTCCACCAGGGGCAGTTTGGGGAGTCCTGAGTGCAGGAGGACAAAGGGGCGCCAGGCCTGACATTTGCAGCTTGTTTACTTCCTGGCTCTGAAGCCCTGGCCTTGGATCATGGGGACTTCGTTGCCCAGGTGGTGTCTCCGCCTCTCCCTCACAGAGAGGAGGTGGTGGTGCTGGGAGCTCCTCTGCTGCATGCCACCATGCCACGTCCGTGCTTGTGGCGTACCAGGGCCGCGTCACCGTGTCTGTGCCGTCCGGAGTGGCTCCTTGGTGCACTCTGCAGGGACGTGTTGAGCATAGTGGAGCGAGACAGCCATTTGTAAAATCATAGTGTGAAGAAGTTCCCTTTGAAAAGAGCTGCGGCAAAGTTGGAATGTAAATCAGAAAGTGTCATAAATTAGACTTTAAATTAGGATTATGTTAAAATCTTCAGGCTGCCATTTAAATACCAGGTAAAGATAGTTGTTAGTGATGTTAGCAATAAACATTTAAAATTTTAATCATATAATTTGAAGCTCTCACTTTAGAAAAACCACATCTTTAGTCTTAAAGCACGATCTTGTGTCAAGGTCAACTGCAGGGGCCTGTTACAGGCAGGCAGGTCCTGGTGGGAATTCTCCAGGCGCACTCGTGAGCTTCAGGCCTGAGCGATGGGTGAAGTTCCAGTTAGATGGAGGTCGTGCAGATTTTGCAACGTGGTCTGCCATTCTATCTGTTCACTGTCAAGTGAGGTTAAGAACCCCATCCAGCACTACTGAAGCAGTCCTGAGAGGCCGAGAGGGTCCCCCGCAGGCCTCAGTGTGGTGGGCATCCACCTGCCCTCGGAAGCCTCCAGGTTGGCTGCAGAGCTGGGGAGCCAGGTGGGAAGGCCCCTCCCACCAGGAGGACATTCCCAGGGGAGCCTCTTTGCTGCCTATCCGGGAGATTAGGAGCCACAGAGAGCAATCTGTCCAGCACTGTGTTGCCGAGTCACTCGGAGGCCATGGCTGGACGTGGCCTCTCCAGGGTCCTCCATTGTTCCCTCTCTCTGCTTTGATCAGGTTTCTCGGTGGAGCTGGGGCTCCCAGCTGCGTCTCACCCTGCAGACTCAGGAGGACACGTGGACTCCTGGCAGGTTTTTTTCTTGTTTTTCTGTAAAAGAACTTATTTAAAATTAAATGCTGTGGTTGAAAAGCAGTGATGATGCTGTGAGAATAAATCAAGTTAACTTTTATTCTGTGTGTTGTGTAAATGGGCAGGGGCCGTCTTTCCTCACCGGTGCAGTCTGTCTCAGAGGAGGAGCTGTGCTGTGAGCAGGTGTGGCTCGCGGCCGCGCTTTGGTCTTGTGCTGACACAGGTCAAGGTGTGGGCGGAGGGCGCTGGCCGTGCGTGGTGCTGACCTGCTCCCGTGTGCAAAGGCTGCTGCTGGGGGAAGAGCCGCTGTGCCCACGTGGTACAGGGCGGCGGGTTGAGCTGGAGTGAGTGTCACGGTTTGGGCAGGTAATCATCCTGCAACCTGAACAAAACTGAAGATGCAGGAATATTTAGGGCCATAGGGTAGGCTAGCTTCTTGGTGCACTTATTTAGAAATCAATTTCATTTTAGAGCAGAAGAGCCTCATTAAGTGAATATATTAACTTTCCCTTTCTCCACATGTTCCCACCACACGAGGGGACGTGAAGGAGCAGCTCCGAAGACAGGGTGACTGGGTCTGGCGGGAAGCTGCCCCTGAAGGCGGGCGAGCTGCGGCACTGGCCCTTGCTGAGCACGTGGGCAGCGCTGCCCTGCACTGCAGGACGCGGGCTCCCGGCAGCTCAGGCGCAGAAGAGCTCGTGGATTGGGGTGCTCCACGGATCGGCTGGCGTCCCCCTTGGGGACCCCGTGATGGAAATTCATCATCATCACCTGCTAATTGGCCCTCGGTAAGATGGACCATCAACGTTATTTTAAAGAAGAAGATTCATGGGTAGTTGTAGATTCTGGAATCATTTGAAGTGCTGTTTGAAAATCTGACCCTACGCAAGAGTCAGATGTGCTCAGAAAATGGTAACAGGGAAAATAATAACAATAATGACAACAATAAATGTTAAAAATGGAAATAGGCACTTCACAGTTATGGCTTGGCATTCGCTGCAGTTAAAGGAGGGAGACTTTTAGGAAAGGCATTTCTTCCCATTCAAGATACAACCTGTGCATTTAACCAGGAGAAAACGCGACTGCAAATGGAATAAATGGCTCAGTTTGCCCAGGTTATTTCTAAACAGTAATGCAAAGATGTAATAGAAATAATTTAGACACATGGATGAACCTTCACAGTCAATAGCGCGGGGAGTGTGCTGAGGACCATATGTTGTTGCAATCAGACAGAATTGAATTTCATACAAACGCTGGCAAATCCATATCAGATTATCACAGCAAAAACTTCATTTCCATTGATTTATAATGTATTATTATTGTTTCCACCAAACTGCCATAGACAGCCGTTTAGCAGCTGCCAAGTGCCTTAAGGGTAAATAAAGGACATCGCTGACGGGGTGGGTGATAGACGCCAGGGAGGCCATAACTCACGGCGGCAGGTGTGCGCCCACCGTCTACCTGCGCCTCTTAATCGAGCTGGGTAATTCTTGAGACTTTGGTGAGCGTGGAGGGTTTGCTGTTCACTCAAGATCAAGGAAGAAGGACGGCAGACGCTGCCTACATCAAACATCCAGCGGAACTGAGTCCCGGCAGGCCGCCGCTCGCGCCTTCGCGGGCACTGCCTCTGTGCCGGTGCCTGTTTACCAGCCCCGCACGCCTATCTCCTTACCTACCCGAGTAACGTGGAGAGTTCATTTCCACCACGATGGCTCTCTGGGCCGCTCCCTGGGGCCTCTTTGGCCCGGGCTGTGGGTTCTGCGTCCACACACCTGCCTTCTGGCAGGAGGAAGGTGTCTTTACTTCCAGTGTGCTTTCTTGGACATTGTCGTTCCCGGGATGACTTTCTAGCACAGTCCGAGCAGTGGGGACCTGCACTTCTGAGAAGGGATTAGATGAGCTGCTATTCTACCCCTGACATTATTAATAATGAATTGAAATGAAGTGGGTCATATTGAGTTAGGTTATTATTTTAAGCTTTTAGCTATGGCTAAAGGAAATAAACTAGAAATCTGGGTAGCAATTGTATTCTTTCATTGAATCTAAAATTTTTAGCTAAAAGTAAAATAAAGTCATTGTGCTGATGAGTCTCGAGAGGAGGTCTTGTTTCCCTGGGCCTCTCAGGCCACCCAGCAGGCGCACCCACACTCCTCCCCGCACCTGCTTAGGTGCCGCCCGCCTCTGAACGCCCTCCTCCCACAGGGCACCTGCTGCGTCGCTGCTCTTACTTCTTAGTTTTCCTCATCTCTCTGTGGCACGGGGACCGAGTCCAGTGTGACCAATGGGAGGTTTCAGGATAAACTGGGGCAGACGGTCTGCACCGACATTCCACCAAAGACTCACCACGGGCCACAGGCCTGTGGGCTTAGGCACCTCTGGTCAACGAGTGGCAACGAGGCCGCCTCACTCCTGGTGCCCCAGTGACCTGAGAGCCCACCTCCTCAGGCACCCCTCACTCTGAGGATCCTTACGCTGTGGCCTGTGTGGCGCTCCTAGGGACACTGCGGACCTTGTCCGTGAAGGGAGGCTACGACAACAGAGCAGGCGGGTGGCCCTCGCTCCCTGTTCTGCAGGCGGAGCAGTCCACGCGCCCGCCTGCCCGGCGTGAGCAGAGCTGCGTCTGGGGTGCTCCTCCTGCACAGTCCCCTCCCGCACAGGCCCGGCCTTCGCTGCTGGGGGGGAGGGAGCTCGCTGAGCCCCTGTCCCTGGGGCACCTGAGTGCTCCCCAGAGGCTGCCTCGTCACGTTGCCCTGGTGCCAGGTTCCAGCACCTCGTTCTGGGGCCTTGGCCTCCGGGCCACAGCGTAGAGGTTTTCTTGCTTACAAGGACGCGGAAGCCCAGAGATGCAGGGTGGACAGGGTGGACAGGGGCTCCAGCTCGGAGCGGGCCGCGTCTCTGCTCCTGCTGGTGTCTCCACGTCCCGTCCTGCTCCTGTCTGCTTTTATTGATTTTCCCCGGCCAACCTCTCTGTCGTCTGATCCCTTAGTGGCGATCACACCCTGAGCTGGGGTCAGGCACTGCGGGAACAGTAACAGCAGCTGCAGCTTTTCCCAAGGACAGCTCATGAGATGATGCCCTGGTCTGCTCTCCGGGCTACTGTACAGTGGGAGAAATGGGACCTTCCCTCCACTGCATCCGCCCTGCCAGACCCCACAGTTTAGTGGGAGCAAGGTGGGAATCCGGGAGACGCCAGGATCACACCCGCGGGAGGCGGTGTGGCAAACCTGCTCCCGGGCTGCCGTGTCACAGGCTTGGCTTCTGGGTGGCCTGTGGGGTGCTTGGTGGTGGGGGTGACGCCCTCCGCAGGTGCATGCAGGCCGCGAGCCTTTGCCAGGCAGCCTGGGTGAACCCATGGTCTGGCCCTGGTCAGGAGCACCCAGCCCAGCCATGTGTCACGCGACTGTCCCTAACCCCTGCGTGGCTCCTGCAGGACAGCTTCCAGGCAGAAAGCCCTGCCGCTGTCCAGGGGTCCTTCCGGGATGGGCAGTGTGCTGTCTCAGGCAGGCAGACATCCCACAGCTTCTGGATCGCTCACCCCATCTGGCCAGCCAGCCCTCATTTCTAAGGCCCCTTGTGCAGGGCATGAATAAGATGTGGCACTTCTGAGCATCCCGTGGCAGGGACGTGTTTGTGTCGTGGCTCAGCGGGAACCCTTGGGTGTCACCGAGGGCGTGCACTCTCTGAGCCTTGCTCCTGCTGTTCTCAGCGCTCCGTGTTCACTGGTGAAGACGCGCAAATGAAAGAGGTCTGGCGGTGGCCACGCCCATAACCCAGCTACTCCAGAGGCTGATGCAGGGGAACCCCTAGTTTGAGGTCAGTCTGGGCAACAGAACTGGAGGAAACCCTGTGGCTCAGTAGTGGAGTGCTTGCCCCGAGCGCACGCACGCAGCTTTGGATTCAGCCCCCAGCTCTGCAAGCAGAAGGACAGAAACAGAAGCAGCCCGCCCGTGCTCTCCTGGGGCTGCGGGGTCTGCGGCTCCCGAGTCTGTGAGCCTTGGAGCTCCCGGAGTACTGGGGAGCAGCAGCGGCAAGTGCCCGCCAGCCCCCTCGCCCACGCCTTCCTCCTGTGGGCGCTGTCGCCACCCAGCCCAGGACTTCCTCCTCACCCCAGGGATGCCTCATCCCTCAGCAGTCCCTCCAGGGGCAGGCCTGTCTCTGATCCCGCCTCCTGGCCGTTCTGTGCAGCTGGGGTGGTGCTGTGTGCACCCTCCTGCCTGGCTCGGGGAACCTGCTGCCAGGCCCCTCCATGTAGTGACGGTGGCCCTGGGGGAAGGAGGTGCCACGCTCTGCTTGTCTATTCCCAGTTGGCAGACGCTGCCCTTCTTCCCCTTTTTTGGCTGCTGTGCCCAAGGCTGCGGTGGATGTTGTGACCAGTGTTGGGTGGACAGCGTCCTCCTGTCTGTGCGAGTGCCTGGGCATGGACTATGGGTCACGTGGTGGTTGTGTTCGGCTTTTCAGGAGCTGCTGGTGGTTTTCCCAAGTGGCTCTGCAGTTCTTGTCCTCCTACCTTGTGGGAGGCCTGACCTGGAGACTGGCAGCACCTTGGCCCCCAGCTGCCCGCTGCTGCCAGGCTGGTGGCGACGCTCTCCAGGCCTCGAGGTAGATTCAGGCAGCCCCCGGGCAGGGCAGGGCACAGTCCTCACCCCGACAGGTAGACAGGTGCCCTGCGCCTGCCATGGAGATGCTCCGGGCGCTGCGTCCAGCACTGCTGAGAGGTGGGTTCTCTGACCACTCTGGGTGTCCACACTGGCTGTTGTGACTCCAGCACTCTTTCTTGAAGATTCCTCAGTGGTGGCTTTGGGGTCAGGCCTTGAAATCCAGGCTGCGTCGCCTGGTCCTGAGCAACCCCATCTGCCACTAGCAGCTCCGCCCAGTCATTGCACCTGTCAGCGTCGCCCAGAGAAAGGAACAGTGGGTCAGGCTTTGCGGAGTGGCAAGGCGCTGAGTGCTCTGATACCGGTGGACTCTGCCCCCGGACAGTGTGCGCTGGCCAGGGCGAGGCCATCTGCCGACCCTCGTGGCACCATTCTAGAGTCTGCAGCTTCCCGACTCTGGGTTCCGGTTCTCCTCCCTGGGCCAGAGCGTGCCCCTTTTTCCAGAGCTGCTCGGTGCGGGGCTGCCTGCATGTGGCCAGGCCATGGACACTGGTGCCCTGCGGAGCAGGCAGCTTCCTTGCCAACACTTGGCAGGAGATCCCAGTTCCAGGGCTGGAGCACCTCCCCAGGGCCTAGCACCGGGGAGCCCGTGAATGACTGGCGTGTGCCATGGAAGCGCTGCCTGGCCCTCCTGCTGAGGGGCCGTGAGGGGCACAGCCCCGGCCCACACCATCTCTGGGCACACCCAGCCTGTGGTGGCTGCAGAGCCGCTGCTTGGCTGAACCCCTGGGTCAGGGCCTCTGCTCTGGCCCTCCACGCCTCTGCCTCCCCTCCACAGTCGCCTCATTGCCGCCCCCTCTCTCCTCTCCGCACAGGCACCCCGCCAGCAGGGGTGGCTTCTGCATTTCACTTTGCCTCCTCTTCTCAGAGGACCTGAATGAGACCAGGGAAGAACACTTTATTCCCATAAGCCTCAAACTGAGACTCCAAGAGTCCTCTGATGAGGCCAGGGCTGGGGTGGTGCTGGCACTTTTGGAGCTTTCCTGAGGCTCACCCCACATGCTCTGCTTGCCACCCGAGCCAGGGAAGCTGGAGTGTCCCTGTGACTTGGCCCCCAGCCATGGACACCAGCTGTGCTTCCCTGCGCACCCGTTCAGACACACGCTGCTTGGTGCCAAGGCGCACGCCAGCAATCCCAGCAGCTTGGGAGGCTGAGGCAGGAGGATCACAAGTTCAAGTTCAGCCCGAGCAACTTATCAAGACCCTGTCTCAAAATAAGAAATAAAAAGGGCAGGGAATGTGACTCAGTGGTGAAGCACCTGGGTTCAATCTCCAGAACCAAAACCAAAACAAAACAACAAAAGCAAAAATAAAAACAACCCCCCCAAACTTACAAAACAAAAAGCCCATGTCGCTCTCCATTTTTTTTAAATTTTTATTTTATTTTTTTTTGGTACTGGGGATTGAACCCAGGGGCACTCCACCACTGAGCCACATCGCCAGCCCTATTTTGTATTTTATTTAGTGACAGGATCTCACTGAGTTGCTTAGGGCCTCACTAAGTTTCCGAGGCTAGCTTTGAACTGGCGATCCTCCTGCCTCAGCCTCCCAAGTGCTGGGATTAGAGGCGTGCGCCACTGCGTCCGGCTGTCGCTCTCTATTGACTTGTTAGTATTGGGCTAACTCTCCAAAGGCTTCTGCAGCACAAGGGGGTCAGGAACTTGCCCTCCAGTCAGCCACACCCAGCTCCACAGAGACTGGCTGGTCTGGAGGTAACTTGAGGTGGACTCACAGGGAGGGGCGGTGGGAAGTCAAGGGTGCTGTCTTCCTGCTCTTTCAGAGTGCAGCCCCAGGTGCCCAGGCAGACGGAGCTCTCGGTGGCCGCTCACCTGCCCAGGCCAGGCGGGACTGCGCCCTCCTCCTGCCCCACTTCCTCCATGGAGGGGCAGCTCACCCAAGCAGCCCCCACGATGCTCCCTGACATGACCAGGAGCTGAGGGGACAGGCAGGCTCTGTCCCTCGTGAAACTGCCATGCTCACCCAGGGACACCCTTTTTCAAGTCACAGAAAGCCATGGTGTCTCCTCCTTTGAGTTTGCCTGAATCCCTGGGTAGGAGACCGGCACTGCCGTCAGAGGGGCATGAGAAGCAGCTCCGCCCCGCAGGTGCGCCTGGCTTTCCCGTCCTGGGCCCATGTGCTCTCCGTCACCCGGCCCCTCACGTCTGACCAGCAGAGCTCACGGGCCTGTGGTCCTTCCAGGGCCACCCAGTGCTGGGCTCAGACCTGATGCAGGGAGCAGGCATCAGGAGCCTTTCCAGGCCGCTGAGGGCGCCTCCTCCATGCAGGGCTCTGCGGTGCCCGCTCCCTGCCTGAGGTGGGTGCAGCCAGGCTCGGGCAGGCCCTCGCCTGTGCCAGCTCTGCAGCCCCTTTGTTGTTCCCCCTGCTCCTGACACCACCCGTGGGACGGAGCACCGCACAGCACAGCAGGACTCCTGCAGACCCAGGCACGCACGCGGCGGGGCAGCAGGGTTTGCCTGCCTCAGGCCACCAGTGGGTCAGACCCAGCCATCGTGTTCCAGAGCACAGCACACGACCCAAGTCCTGTGTGTGCAGAACTGGCATCCGGCACTGAGGCACACGCAGGGCCACGTGCTTGTCCTTAGTGTGAGAATGAGGGTCAGGACCTGGTAGGAAGAAGCAGGCAGGAGGCCTCACAGCCAGCCCCCCACACGGTAGCATCTGACTTCAGAATTTCCAGGTGCATAGAGCTAAAGGGTAAGGGGAGGTGAAGCTGTCCCTGCCCGGAGGCAGGAAAGTCACAGTGGTGAAGGACAGTGATGACCTTCAGCCACCCTGGAGGCCACCTGCAATCATCTGGGACTCTTCTGAGCAGAGGCTCAGAGCTGTGCCTGTCACAACCACAGAATCTTGATTTGGAATTTGCAGCTCAGACACGGCCCCCAAGCCGCCCGGCCACAGTCTTTGTGGTGGCCCATCTGACTCAGGTCTCCAGGGCTGTGTGCTGCTGGGCATGGTGTGTGCTGACCGGGAGGGCAGGATGAGAGCTTCAGCCACGGCTCTGGGTGTGTCCCAGCTGAAGGAGAATCCTGCGGCCAAAGCGCTGTGCTGGGGGCAGCCCTGGGGGAGGCTGAGTCCTGAGGGAGCTGGTGTGGAGGGTGCAGCAGACGCAGCAGCCCTGGGCTCAGGAGCACGCCCCCCAGCCAAGGCCTGCCGGGGCTCTTTCATGCTGAAGGCACGCGTGTCCTGCCTATCCTCCCCCGTGTCTGGGAAATACAGGCTCTGACTTCTCTTACCAAAGTTTGAAATGGAGCATGAACAGGAAGAAGCAGGAGCTCACAGGAAGCCACTGGGCACTGGGCCTCCTGCTGACCCTGGGGCTGCTCGTAGGTGCCCCCGGCACCTCTGCCTGCTCCCTGCTCTCTCCAGCAGATTGCTCACGGTGAAGTCCTCGCTTCTCTCCCAAGCTTCCAGAACACCTGAACCAAAGGACAGTGATTCCAGTAATCTTAAGGCCATTACCTGGGTTATTGAGGGTGTATAACTTGGACACTGTATGCAAATTATAAATAAACATGAAAAAACACAGCAAAATAGAACTTTCCTTTTTCTTTTTTGTTGGTACTAAGGATTGAACCCAGGAGTACTTAACCACTGAGCCACACCCCCAGCCCTTTTGTATTTTTTATTTTCAGACAGGGTCTGAGGCTGGCCTCAGACTTGTTATCCTCCTGCCTCTGCCTCCTTAGTCACTGGACTGGAGGCCTGTGCTACTGCACTTGACAGAGAGGGAACGGAGGCCTGATGAGGTGCAGTAGTGTCAGACCAGGGGGAGGCCCACGTGAGAACCTAGGCCTGCCTGAATTTGATGCTCATCTTTCCATCATCCCCCATTTGCTGTGCAAACTCAGCCCAAGGAGATCACGTCAAAGCTGGAGGTTAGGGTGCAGCTGGGAGGTCAGCAGAGCATGCTGGTTAAGATGCGGGTCACTCTAGACAGATGATGGGCAGAGGGTAGATGGTAGATAATGGATGGATAGACAGATGACAGATGGATAAATGATTGATAGATGATAGATGGAAAGATGGGTGGATAAATGAAAGATAGATGTTTGATTGAGAGGGGATAGGTGGTAACTGGACAGATGAATGGATAAACGATAGGTGCAGATTGACAGGTGATAGATAGCTTGTTGATAGTTCGGTGACAGAGCGCCACTCTCCTTCTGCCTGGCCTGGCTTGTTCTCCCTCTAAGCGCTTATGCACATTGCTCACCAGCCTTCTGGTCAGACTTCTGTGGGGAAGGTCACTCGACGCCACCCTGGGTACAACCACAGTCAGATTGCATTCCCTGCTGTTTTCATTTTTGGCTTCTTTAAAGTGGATGAAGAATTCAAGGACACGGTCAAAGCAGTGGTGAGCAGGGTCCATCCACGAGGGTCGCCTTCCCAGATGCCTCGACAAGCTTGGGACACCAGGATAGCTTTTAGCAATTTAGTGTTCTTTTAGTCTTTCCCAAGCTTTCAGGTAAGTTTACATGAAACAAAAATCTTCTTTTTCTTCCAAGACTGGAAGCAATGACCCTTTGCCTTTGGAGAAGTGCAGAATGGAGTCGGGTGACGGTCAGCACAGAGGGCCACGCCCAGCTGGAGGGTGAGTATAGCATCAGCCAAGGGGGCCAGGAGAGTGAAGTCCACAATGGCTCATACCTGCCAGATGAGCTGCCTGAACGTGTCCTCTTGACTCCCAAGTCCCCTGGACACATGTGGTTCCTGGCCAGTGCATCTCCAGTCCACTGCCAGGAAGCCCGCAGAGTACTGGCAGGCTCAGGCCCTGTGGCATGAGCTCGACAAGGGCTGTGGACAGCCACTGGTCACTTGCTACTGGCCAGCACACACCCTGAAGGAAGCCAAAAGTGCCAGTAAGCTCATCATCTCCATTTCAAAAGGCAGGGCATTAAAAATCTACCCAGGAGACTTTCCATCAGAAGTGTCCAGTGCAGCACTTCTCCATTGACTGAAGAAAATGCAAGGTTGCTTCTGAGGAGGGGGGCCTGGACTCCCTGGAAGATGCCCCTCAGTGGCCGTGGGTCCTTGGGCAGGACTGCCTGGCCTCTTGCTGTGCCCTGGAGAAGGTGAGCCGTTGGTCGGGGCCTGCGAGTGCAGGAAGGTTGGACAAGGGCTGCCAGGAGAGCTGGAGAGGGTCCCGTTTGCTCACTTCCAATCTGATTCTTCATCTCAACCCGTTGTAGGTGAGAATGGAGACCCTGGGAGTGAGACCAACATGTGACCTCGAAACCTGACCTCCCGAGTGTCTTCAAGCTGCTATGCAAATACGCTGTTATCACAGAATTTTAAAACAAAACCATTTCCAAATCCCAAAGGAGTCCTGTTCGACTGGCTCGGAATCCATGTCACACGCCACAGGTCCTGTGCAGCTGTGTCTTGTCAGAACCCTGCCGGGCTCCGAGGCCGTCTGCAGGCAGGCAGCCTGTGCTGCAGGTGGGCCTGGCAGAGTTGGAGGCTGCACTGTCCACACTGCCCGCCAGGCCCCCACGGGAGCCCTGAGGCTGCACTGGGAGGGAGTGAGGCCGAAGCCCCCACCCCAAATGGTGGAGGAACAAGGGAAGGTCGGGAGGGAAGAGTGACAAAGCACACTCCTGGTGGGCAGCTCTTAGGTGGATGGCTCTCAGGTGGACGGCTCTCAGGTGGGATGGCTTTTGGGTGGACAGCCCTCAGGTGATTTCCAAGCAATGAGTTGAGCTCTGTGAGCACAGCTTCCGTCAGAAGGGAGTGTCAGCCGGTGCTTCCCAAGCCACTTTTGCGATGCTCTGAAGTCTGAAGACACCTGTGCCCTCAGGCTATGCCGGTGCCCACAGTGGAAGGACACGCGGCACCCGCCTTGCCCTGCACCTAGGCGAGGTGTGCAGGAGCCAAACCAGCGGCCACTCGGTTCTCCAGGCAGCAGGGTCTCACCACAAGTGGGAACCTCCTGCGCGTCTCCCCAGGCTCCACCACCCTGGTGAGCGGCTGGTCACATTGTAGCTCTTCCTCCAAGCACCTTCTTTATTGCAAACTTCTCAAACCATGGGCTACAGGAGTTTAAGGAGAGCACAGATAAGCTGGACTCTCCCAAAGGGCACACGTGCACACGGCCGTCCACACCTGCAGGAGAAGAGGTGGGGGCTCTGGTGAGGGCGAGTAGGTTCCTCAATTCATTTCCATGAGCATTTAAACTCTGCTTCGGTCTCGCTTCCGAGCGCCACCGCCCTCTCCACCCTACCTCCACCCAGTGCGGTGATCCCCACAGCTGCTCTGGCCTCTGTCCTGGCTGCCTGCACCTCCCCTGCCTCCAGCAGCCCCTGCCCCTCTAACTCAGGCTCTGACAATGGAAGCCCACCCTCCCCACTCTGCTGTCCCCTTACCCCCCGAACCCCACAGCAGGCCAGAGGGCTGCCTGGCTGTGCCCACCACCTCGCCTCCGGAGCAGGAGCCGGCCCAGCTCCCTGCAGTGGGGATCCCAGAGCCCCTCCTCCTGACCCTCAGGCCATGTCCTGACCTCCTGCCCCTTGTCTCTGGACTCTGCTCCCACCAGAGCCACTCTGTCCTGCTAGTTCTGCACCCACTGCCTCTCAGTGCCCCTCAGTCTGTGTGGCCCCCCTCATGACCTCTGCTCTTGGCCACCGAGTATCAATACCTGGGGAAGCCCCTGCCCTGCACTGTCCCTCGCTGACCTCACACCTATGGGCTGCCACCAATGCCCAGTGACTGGCAGCTCTCCAGTCTGCATTGGCCTCAGATGGACCCGCCTGCCGTTGGGGGTGGGAAACCTTAGGCGCCCCTCCCTCCTTGTGGAGCCACCCCTGTCCATAAGCTCCCGAAGGGTTGGCAGGCTGCAAGGTCGGAGTCATTCTTGACCACCCCGTTCCCTCATGCCCCAGGACTGGAAGACGAAGCCCTGCCGGAGCTGGTCCCAGGTCTCGCCTCTCCTCTCCCTTGGTGCCATCGACCTCTGCCTCCTGACCAAGTGCTCCCACCATGGTGGTCTACCTGCCTCGGCCTCAGCAGGTCGCACAGGTCCTCCCCTTGCTCCTCCCCATCCCTTGTGGCTCCCCCGCTCTCTGGGGCTTCATGGTGCACGGAGGCCTCTCAACCCAGCACAGGCCGGCGTGTCCAGCCTCCAGTGCTGTTTAGGCCTCTGTCTGCCTTGGCCTCGATCTTCCACCCCAGCCGGAGGCCACGGGACTCCCTTTCCACCTCTAGCCTCCCTGCTGGGTCCTTCACAGCTCACCTCGAGTGTCCTCACAGGGCTGGGGATGCTGCCTGCCTCTGTTGTGGGCCCCCCCCCCCCCCCCCCCCCCCGCCCGCGGTGGGGCTCCCCCCCCCCCCCCCCGGGCGCCCCGCGGGGGGGGGGGAGCCGGCCTCCCTGTGGTGCGCCCCCCCCCCCCCCCCGTCACTGTGGCAGGAGTCTGCACCCACCTCTGTCACTGGGCGTGGAGCCTGGAGGACGGACCTCTGCTGTCATTCTGGCCTGGGGCTCCACAGACACTGTCCTGGGGGATGAGTTGTTTTGGAACAAATGGATCGCGAGGAGGAAGGCGGGGAAGGGCAGAGGAGGCCGGCAGGCCACCTTCAGCTTTTCTTTCTTGACAGGCAGAGGATCTTCAGGGCCTCCAGGCCACTTGGGTTTCCCATTTAGGGCTGGTAGGGGCGGTGCCCTTCCTCCAGGGACACTTGCAGAGACTCTGACCTGGGGCCTTGTGACCTGGGACAGCCTGGGTTCCCTCACCTGAAGGCAGCTGAAGAAAACAGGCCTCTTTGCACCATGGAGCCTCATCTAGTCACAAAGAGGAACAAGACCCTGACGTTTTCAGGGAAATGGGTGGAATTGGAGGACGTCGTGTTAGGAGAAGTGAGCAGGACCTAGAAAGGAAGTACCGCATGTTTCCTCTCATACCTGGAAACCTAAAAAGAGAGAAGATGGCCTGAAAGTAGAAGAGGGACGGTCAGAAAGGAAGGGGTGGGCAGGAGTGAGGGGAGTGCAATGGGGTGGGCCTGACCAAAACAGGCACAGGAGAGTCACTGCAGAACCCACCACCTCTCACAGTTACCAGGAGCTCGTGTTTATAAGTGAAGCACTTTGGTGATAGATCACCCCGTGATTGTTGGCAAGCCACTCAGGAGTGCAAAATGTTGAATGTCATCAGTACAGCAAGGTTCCCTCCATGTCTGTTTACTTATGTTAAGTTTCTCAGTATCGACATTAATTGAAACAGAAAGCAGGAGGAGACTTGAGACTTGGGGGCTCACCCATGCTAGTAATGAGCAAGGTGGTCCAGGTACATAACCAAGGGCAGAAGACTGTGTCCACCTCTTTCACAGACATGTTTTTGTTACAGAGAACTAGGATAGAATAATGGATAGAAGCCTTCAGTATAATATGCACATGACCTTGGGGCGAATTCCTGTTGGGCAGAGAGACAGAGTTTATGGGATGAAAGGCATGATATGAAACCTCACTGCCTGAGTCTGTCTCACGTGTTTTTAAATAGAGAATAGCACACGTCAAGTGGAGGCAGTGTTCAGAGTCCCTACAACAGGCTTAGGAGTCTAACTGTGAAAGAGCAGCAGTCACACCAGTGCCACCGAGAGTCTCCACGGCTGTTCAGACTCAGGTGAAGAGGGTGGATGTCGACTCAAGAGCGTGTCCAGCCTCGTGGTGGTAAACGTCTGTGCCTCGTCTGGCGATGTTCTCTGGGGCACCGGGGAGTCAGTCCGAGGCCGTCTGCCTGTGCTTCCCTGGTGTCCTCTGGGTCCTGGGGCAACCGAGTCAGGCAGACCTGCTCAGAAGCATCCCAGCCTGGGGGGCGTGGAGCCAGGTTCTGCGTGGGAGCTGGCTTCTGCTGCAGAGGCCCGCGTCTGCGCGGTGGCTGTGTGCCGGACAGACGGGTGGCCGGGGCAGCGAGCCGCCTTGTCAGGGTGGCATGCCCTGGCTGGGGAAGGGGTGCCTCCAACCGTTTCTAGTACCAGGGTCCAGGGGGTCTGGCCCAGAGTGGGAAGATGCTCTGAGGTGCTGGATGGCCACAGGGGCCCAGCCAGGAGGTGTCTTGGGGTCTGGGAGGACAGAGCTGAACCAAAGGCACAAGCGGCTGCAGCTGGGTGACCAGGAGAGGAGGGGGAGCAGCGGCAGCAGCCCATCCACTGAGGCCCACACGAGGTCCAGGAGGAGGGAGGGGCAGGCTGCACGAAGGTGCCCACGGGTGCCTGGTGACACTTCCTGAGTGCTTCTGGGACCGGCACCCTGGGTGCTTCTTGTGCCCCAGAGGCCTCTTCGAGCTTCCCCAGGATCCTGTGAGCCAGCAGCAAGCATGGTCAGCACCTCTAGGCCAGGACCCCTCAGGCACGGAGGGTAGAGGAGCTCCCACGGGAATGGGCAGCCCTTGACGATGGCCCGTCCAGTGTGGCGGCCAGCGGTGAGGCAAGACCAGGTGTGGGTGCACGTGTGAGGCACTGGGTTGGATCCTGAGCACCACGTATAAATAAATTAAATAAAGGTATTGTGGCATCTACAGCTAAACACATGCCTAGAAAAAACAGAATGAGGCTGTACTGTGGACAGTGCCCAGCACTAGCAGGGCCCTGGGAGGCCTGGGGCAGCCCCCGAAGACCTGGGCCGTACCAAGAGGCCTGGGGAGTGCCCACAGGTCTAGGAGACCTGAGGCGGTACCAGGAGGCCTGGGGCAGTACCAACAGGCCTGGGGCAGTACCAGCAGGCCTGGGGCAGTACCAGCAGGCCTGGGCCAGTGCCTGGGGCCCTGGACTCAGCAGGCAGGGAGAGCGCTCCAGGTGCTGCGCCCTTGGCAACTAGAGGCTGTGAATATTTTATGCCTGACTTGCTGATTTTGTGGGTGTCTTATTCCACTGTGCTGTGCTTGTTTTCCAGCCCTAAGGTCTGGTTCCTAAAAATAATGGTGTTTTAATTTGTGAGTGTCGAAGGGACCCACCAGCTTCCAAAACTGAGTACCTCTTAAACGATGATTGGCTAGTTTCCCGGCAATACCTATTCATAGTCAGGAACTCCCAGATATGAGGATCTCTCAGCCCGGGACGAGCTGCTTCCCCACACAATGCAAGTCTCATGAAGCGCCAATTGGTGAGGTGAGCAGAAGCGAGTTTTATGGACAGCTCACTCAGCATTGTCAACCTAGCCTTGCACCATCGAGGGATGGAAACCAGGACCGGCTCTCTGGTGGATAGAGAGTCAGCAGCGCAGCAGGTCTGGGGAAGATGGAGCAGGGGCCTTGCAAATTGGTTGAGCTCCTCATACGGGTATTTCATCACGCTGTGTTCCAGGAAGGTTCAAGGCTGCACATGAAGGGAACACCTGGTAATGAGGAAGGAAAGGGAGTGGGTTGGGACCAGGAGGGAGGCCCGTGAGTGTCACCGGAGTGGTGGACTGCGTGCGCCTCTCCAGTCTCCAATCCAGGCTTGTGAATTATCCATGACTGAGAGCCATCTGATCACCTTCATTATTCATATGGTTACACTGAATCTATACTTCCAACGTCCATACAAAGAGCACCCGCATCGATGTGATTAAGAGAGGACCCATGCCTGTGAGAGTGCCTGCCAAGGCTGGGGACGGACGAGAGTATCTCCTTCCTCAGGAGATATTGAGTGTCCTGTTGGGTGTGTGTTTTATCTATGTCCCAGAAGTGGCTATGCAACAAGCTGTGCTGTGTATGGCTCAGCTCTGGTGGCTTCCCCCTTACCTCCTGCAGGTGTGACCT
>JAJEJO010059889.1:0-14254 GCA_020662805.1 Glaucomys volans | reverse complement strand
GCGGCGGCTGCGCGGGCCGCGCATGGGGCTGAGCAATTAGGCTGGTGAATAATGCATGGCCATTAGCGGAGGGCCGCGCCGATTGGCCGGCCTCCAGCGGACTCCGGCGGCCTATGCAAATGAGGCCGCGCTCGCAATTAGCGGTCGCGCGGGCGAGGAGGGGCCGCGGCGCCTGCGGACCTGGGCGCGCGCTGCCCGGCGCCGCTCACATCGCGGGCTCTGCTGCCCGCGCTCCGGCGCCGCGCTCCTCAGCCGCCCCAGGTGCGGCTCCGGCGGGCCCGGGTGCGGCGCGGGCCGCGGCGGCCGCCCCTCGGCAGGGCGCAGGCAGCAAACTTTGGCGGCGTCCGCGCGGCGCCGTCTCCGCCGGCGTGCCGGGCTCGCCCCTTTATAGAGTGTCTACGCCGTCGCCCGCGCACCGCGCCGCGCCCCCCCCGCCGCCGCCGCCGCCGGGCGGCCCCTCCCGGAGCGAGCGGCCGCGGGCAGGGCTCCGGCCCTGCGCCTTTGTCTCGCCGGGTCGCTTGGGCGCCGCGCCGCCTGCGCTCCGGGCGCTCCAGGCTGGCCGCCGCCTTCTTTCCTCCGCGGCGGGTCGCGGCACCGCTGGGCACGCCGGGCCTGCTCCGGCTCAGGTGCCCCCTCGCTCCGGACCTTCTCTCCTGGCTCGTGTCCCTTCCAGGGGCTCCCCCGGCGGCCGGCCAAGCTCGTAGGCTCGCGGCCGGAGCGGAGCGGAGTGCGCACGCCGGGGTGGCGGGACTTCGGCAAGACCAACTTTCCGGTTCGGAAGCAGCGCGGGCCGCGCGGCTCCTCCCCTCCTTTGCGTTCCCCTCCCCTCCGCTACCCCCCCTCCGTCTCTCCGCTCCCCCCCCCCCCCCCCGGCCCCCCCCCCTCCGACGCCCGGCCCCCCCCCTGGCGCCCCCAAGGCCTCCCCGGCCCCCACGCCCGCCCGCAGGGGCCTCCCCGCCGCGGCGGCTTCTTAAGTCCAGGGAAGGGAGGGGACGGCGGAGTCCCCACCGTCCCCTCCCCCCCGTTCCCTTCACGACGGGCGCAGTGGCCCCGGCGCCTACTGCCTGGGGCCTGCGGAGTGGGCAGAGAGAGCGACTGAAAGTTCCAAGTCCACCAAAGTCCCGGGCGCGGCCCACCGAGTTCTAGGGATTTCGGGGGTGACGTGGGGGGGGGGGGGGCTAGGTGTGGGGGTCGCGCATGTCTGGGGCATCTGGCACAACGCGCTCCCGGTACCCGCCCCCCGCCCGTGGTCACACGAACGCGCCCTCGCACCCGCGCTCTCTCGCCCGCAGCCGAGCACGCGCGCAGGACCGCGCGTGTCCTCCGTCCCCGAGCGGCCGCCAGGATGTGCCCCAGGCCTCGTCCCCGCTGCGCTTGCACGAGTGCCCCTCGCCCAGTATGTTTTCTTTCATTTACTAAATTTCTTATTTTTGTCCTTGCAAAGCGGTCCTGTGTTATACGAAGCTTCGACACAGATGGCTTCCCAGCGCTTCCCCCAGAGTCGATCGCGGCTGGGGTGGGGAGCAGGCGGTGACTAGCCAGCCCCAGACTGCCGGCTGATCGCCGGCTCCCGGCAGGGCTCCTGTGGGGGTGCTCCTGTCTGGTGGAATCCCCTGCCCTCTCCAAAGGACCCCGGCCCAGCGCCGCTCGCCCGGTTCTCCGCCGGCTGCTTTTCGTTCTAGACTCCGGTTCTCAGCCCGCGTTTCCCCGTCCGCCTCTAGTAGTGTAAGTTCCCGAAGCAACAGATTTGAGCTCCGGGAAAAGCGCAGAGAGTCATGGAGAGGAAGGAAGCGGACAGGTTGGAGTCGTCTCCAAACAGCCCCAAGAGCCACTTATGAAAAAATAATAATTCTTAAGGTTGGTTTTGTTTTGCCTTTTGGTGGATGGCGGATTCACGTAGGTGGTATTTTTTTCCAAAAGAAAAGCAATTAAATAAAAGATGTTTGAAAACTAGAATTTTCCCGTTAAACACATACATCGGTTGCGCTTTTATAGTTAAGCTATGGGGCGAAATGTCTTTGTATAGCAATCGCGCGGTGAAGTTTTGCGAAGATTGGGAGCATTTGGGGGACGCTCTTGCGTCTGGCGCAGAGGCGCTCTCGGTGGTGAAAAGTTTGCAGCCAGGGTTTTGGGGTGAGCGAGGGCAGGAATTATTCCTGGGAAAAGAGAGACAGAGAAAGTCACAGGAGTGGGAAGAGAAAAAATGAAAGTGTGTGCTGGTGGGGGTAGAGGTTGTGAAGACTGGGAATTTTTGCAGAATTTACTGGATCGGCAAGAGTTTGGGGAAGTCGCAGCGCCTCGGCAGGAAGGCAGATGTTGTCATTTCTTTCTAGAGAAGAAATCGGTAGAACCTTCATCAGTTGCTACCACCCCTAGCAAAAGGTGCGCTTTTATGAGCTGATTAATCTCCTCTTTTTTCACTTTCTTTCTTAATCGACACACTTGGGGAGAAGCAGCAAACGCAGGTTCCCACTGCACCTGAATAATTTCAGGAACGATCTGATCCTGCTCCCTCCACAGCTTCCTGGCCCCTGGCACTGGCTCTTCACCTGTCCCTCTCCACCATTTTGTGGCTTGAGGTCCTCTTATACTCCCACCCTTGGTTCATCAGTCTCTCCAAAACAACGGGCAGGTTTTCCCAGGTCTTTTTGATGCTTCCAAATGCAGCTGTTTAATTTCGTGGACTTTGCTTTGCATTTTCTATGAGGTGTGGTCACTGGGAGGATCTTTTAAGTACTTCCAATGAAGGCGAATCTGACCCAGTCCTTCATGTGTTACGAAGCAAATCTTCAGATGCAGAGGTGCCCAGCAAGTCCTAAGTGGAAAGGTAAAGCAGGTGGGGCTCCGGCTTGAGTGGTCATTGTGGAAGGGAGCTGGTTTGGGTGCAGGATGCTGAGCTCTCACTTTGGACCAGCCTGGGGTGGGCTGCTGTCCCAGGATCAGGGCAGCATAGGGCTCTGGAGCCTGGATGAAGGTGCAGGCTCCACATCTCACTCAGCATAGGTTGCCATGGAATTTCGTTGAGAAGATGGAACAGAGACCTGGAGAAGGGGCCAGAAGGCTGTGTGCAACGGGAACCTGCACAATCCCCTCCACTGCCCACGTAATGTTTTGGAGCAAATCTCGAGGTGCACTCTTCTACTGATTGTCTAGGATGGACAAGCTGAATTTTTTTAAAAGGTAGAAAACAAAAGGCACACAACTTCCTGATTTACCTATTTCTTTCTGTTTGTCGCTTCCCCACACTCAGACCAGAAACCTTTAGTTGTTCTTATTCATCGTGGCAAGTTTTACTGAAAACATGTGCATCTTAAGCTTAGTGGCAAAGTATGAATTTATTGCAAAGTGTCAATGGAATATTTTCACAGATTAGAGGCAGCATGTTTGCTCTGGTTATACCCAGATTAATATACAGAAATGTGGAGCAGAGGTGCAGACACTGATTCAGTTAGCACAAGACACATTATCATCACATGACCACTGTCTATTAAAATATTGCAATACCTAAACACTATTGCAAAAACAAAAGTTGCTTTTCTTTCCTATAATTAAATCTAATTTGTTAATTGTCTTTCCTTTTGCCATGTTGTTTTCATCTTAAGAGGTGACACGTTATTATTTTGTCTGCTTAATAATATTATTTACAAATTAATACTGTATATTTTACATTAGTGGAACATATAATTAGGTGTTTTATTTAATTTGTATGATTTATTGAGATAAAACAGAAAGCCTATCTAAGGTGGATTTGACAAGGGGAGGTTGAGTAGTCCTAATATAATGTTATAGCCACAGTGTGTGGAAGCTGCCTGGCCCCAGATGCACAAAAGACAGTGTTTCATAAGGTGCATTTGACATTTTGTTTATAATGGTTTATTTCCCCAGCCACTTAATACAAAATGGGCATTCACATGTTAGGGATTTCTTTCTTTCTTTCTTTCTTTCTTTCTTTCTTTCTTTCTTTCTTTCTTTTCTTTCTTTTCTTTCTTTTCTTTCTTTCTTTTTTTTTTTTTGTCCTTGTATTCTTGTTTTCCTCCCAAAGTTCCTTTTTTTCTACTCACTGGGCATCTCTCTCCTTTGCTTCAGTTCCTTCCCCACCCCCAACTTTTGTTCTAGGTCCTTAGGGTTAAATTCAGCATGATTTTGTGTCTTTAATGCTGTGACAAGTGACCGCTAATTGGTTCTCACTTGAGCAAAGATATTACCATACTAATATTATTATTGGTAAGAAGAGGTAATTGATAACACCACCTGCCACTCTGGGGCAATCACGATGATAAATGTTTCCATCAACAGGAAATCTGTGCTTGGTGTACCACAGCCCAACGCAAACAGCATGTCAAGTGCCAATTATAAAGATGTTGCTTTTCTATTACAAGGGGCGGGGGCGCTAGAAAATGTAGCAAAAAAGATTTCTGTTTTTTGGAAGTGTTTTCCTCAAGCTTCTGTTCAACAACTTGAAGTTAACTTTCCCACGAAAAATAAAAGGCTTCACTTAAATAACCCGGTGCAAGATGACTGCCCTGCTCACACTGCTCCGATGGCTCTGCCGCCTGTGTGCAAATCCATTGAGATGAATATGCCCACGTGTCTTTAATAGGTGGAAGACGTGTGCAGAGCATTACACCCACCTTGGTCTGAGTGCTCTGAAGCTTTCTGTATGTTCCTCACAGGACACTGCCAGTTCACTGGAGGCACGGCAGGCAAAGATCGCACGGCTGTTTATGGCACACACAGGGAAGCCGCACACGACTGTCCTCTTCACACTGAGGGGTGCAAACGTTGTCGGAGTACTTGTTACCTGATGGTTGGAGTTTGCGTCCAGCTGCATGTGGCCAGGGAGCGGCGCTTCAGCAAGTGTGATCCTATAAATAATGCTGGGGAGTTACAACTTTGACTCCCTTGCCTACAGGGAGGCTCAAACGATTATTATTAGCTTGCATTAATAGATGCAGGCCTCAAAAGGCGAAATCAGCTATTGATAATTGCAAGAAGTATACAGCAGCTACTGTATCGATCGGCTTGTCCCTTATTCCCCTGGTATGGGAGAGATAAGAAGACTCACTCTTTAGTGCAATATAATTTCTTTTGACCTATCTGCTTGCTACAGACTTATGATGAATAGCCGGAGTGGTTAAAGTCCTTTATCACGAAAGTTACCCCTTGATATAATATTGATTCTTTATAACTAGCTCCAAACACAAAAATCAAACTGTCCACTTGACCATCATCATCATCAATATCATCACAAAGCCTCTGGAATAAAGATCAGCTGCAGCCCGAAAATGCTTTCTATAATCTTCCCAGCTAATCTTTATTTGCTGATGATGAAAAGAAAAAGAAAGGGAGGGGGGAGTGGAATGTCATTTGGACGAACATTGTATTTTTACGTGTACATATATTAGGTCAAGACACTCCGGCCTCGGCTGAGAGAACGCGGCCCGCGTGGTCAGGCCGGCAGCGTCCTGCCTCCGGATCTGCCCGGGGGTCCAGGCTTGGAGACAAAAAGGACCCAGCGGCTGCCTGGCGTAGCCGTCGGGACGAGCCCACGGTCTCCGCTCCGCCGGGTGGAATCTGTACCAGGCGTCCTCGGCGCTCCAGCCCGGCCGAGAGGGGCGCTCGCCGGGTGGGCTCGCCGGCGCGGAGGGCTGGCCGCCCCGAGGCGCACATCAAAGGCGGCCCGTGCGATTCGTGTGCATTTCCCTCAATTAACGGCGTTTCCTGCCTCTCCGCCGCCCCGCCCCCCGCGCCAGCTGGGGCCGCCCGAGCGCAGGGAAGGCCCATTTGCTCGTGAGCGTGCGTGTGTGCGTGCGTGGGCGCCTGCGGGGCCTTGGGCGCCCGGGCTTTGCCCTGTGGAGGCCGCGCGGGTGGGTGGACCCTAGGCTCCACCGGGTACTGCTGGAGGCAGGATTGCGTGTGCCGTTTAGGGGGACGGGGCTTAGGTTTGGGGGACGCTAGGAGGATCCCAACTCCCTCCTGAGGCTTCTGGGTTCCGGTGCTCGACCTCCACCACTCTGGCCTCCAGGGCAGCGGTGTTCGGAGGCCCCGCACTGAACACTCTTCTGGCCCCAGGGCCTTTTCTCTAGCACTCTGCAATCCTCAGAAGTCACTCAGCAAATGGAGGGTGGGTATGGAAGCAAAAAGAAAGTGGTTGGAGGCCGCAAGGGTCAAAGCTCCGGATCCTGCCCCCCGCAGTTCGCTAATTAGCAGATTGGGGACGGCGCTAGGGCTCCCCTCCGTCGCCAGAACTCTGCCTGAGCACTGAGGACCCTCTATCAAGCCTCCACTCAGTCTCACTCCTGGGTCGGTCTCTGGCTGCGTCTCAGCGCGGGTCCCCTGGGGACTTGGGGCATTCTCTCTGCGCTCCTGGGTGGGCGGCGCCGGCGGGGGGCGGGGACTTTCGGCTTCAGACTGGAGGCCCGGTGTGGGGCTCACTCCCTCTGCGTCTCCGCCCCCCATTTCTTTGGGTCAAAGACTGCCTTCCTTGGACTGGGCTCCAAATCATTAGAGGCTCCCGGTCCCACTGAAACCCACCACGTGGGCGTCACTTGGGTTGTGGCAGCCCCGGGACAGCCTGGGATGGAATCCCAGGACTGATCTCCTCTCTTTGAGCCCTGCCTAGGCTCTCCCGGAGGCCAGCAATTGCATGGGTTGGTCCAAGGCCCCTTGGACATTATGGTCTAGCGGAAGCCCCGAGGGGCCTTCTTTGGTCAGCGGGGTGGGGGCAGAAAGCTCATTGTATCTAGGCCTTTGCTCACAGCTGCTATGTCCCTGGCAAAGACAGCTGGGGAGTTCTGCTCTCTGGCACTGTGACCCGTTACTGAGAGCTACCCGCCCCTCATAAAGGGTACAGAGAAGTTTTAGAAAGCAGGCACAACTCTGATGTGACTTTGTGTGCAGCATTCTTGGCTTTCTCATTGTCACGAATGTCATTTCTTTGGCTCCAAGCCTTGCCTGAGTGTAGAGATGAAGTTCTGTAGAAAGCTGGGTTGGTGGAGGACAAATTCACCCTGAGGTCCCTGAGTGCCAGAATGGATGGGTTGGGGGTCCTGCTCTCATTCAAGGGTGAGTTTTTTCACTGTGACCTGATGGGCTGGGCTCTGAGGCGACAGACCCTGTTCCCCATCCTGGAGGGCCAGGCAACAGGACTGGAGGACCAAAGTCCGATACATTAGACTGTGTTTACAATCCCCAGGACATCAAGATAGCAGAAGAAACATCTGGAACTGGGCAATATGATTTGATTTGCTAAATGAATGAGCAGCATGTCCCCATGTGGGGACTTGCTAATGACTGTGCTCGGCTATGCAGAGACAACAGCAAGCAATGAGGCATTTCTCTCTACCTAGAGGAATGGGGTTCAGAAAGAAGGGCCATCTTCAGAACTCACGAGCTTGCACCTACTGTCACAAGAAATGAAAATTTAAGTGCCAGTTCTGCAGTGTGTTGTAAAATCAGCCAGCATTGTAAAGTGGGCTAGCCATTTCACAAAACCAGGCTCACCCACTTTACTGATAGATGCTTGTGTGTGTTCCTGAGGAGTGCTGGGGTCTTCGGTGTCCTTCAGGGAGCCACTGGAAGGCTGTGATTTTGTTATAGTTGTCTTACCAGGGACAGCTGCACTCTTCCCTGCTGGCTCAGTGACCTGGGCAGGCAGTGAGGCCTCATGACAGCACACACAGGGAAAGGTGTCCTCAGAGGCGGGGTGTGACGAATGCAAGTGATTGCAATAGTGTCAGTGACAGTCATGGCCAAAGAGGGAATGCTCTCCACGTCAGAGTCACCATGATGGAGAATAGAGTGGCAGAGGGTAACAGCCTGGAGAGGGCTGGTGGGCAGGGGAGTCGTGAAGGGCGGGAGAGGAGAGGAGGAGGCCACCCTTCCTTGGGACTCAGCAGCCACTGTGGAGAAGACAGGCTGCTGGGGGACATGGGGGCCTGAAGGCAGCACCGAGAGCCGCACATAGGAGAGGCATGCATCTCATCTGCACCTCCCCTGCTGTGAGGCCAGCACCCCTCCTGCAGTGTCTCCCACTTGGTCCCACCACGAGCCTCTCAGTACAGTTCTTCCCATGGCCGGCTCTCTCCCTTCTCTCCTTCCACTTCCCTGAGTGACTCTTGGTCCACTCTACTTTCTTCTTGGGAAGAAAGTGAGACTGTGTTTACTCCACCCTCATGGTTCCTCTGTTCTCAGTGTATTTTTAGAGCTTGTGAGTGAAGTTAAAAACAATTTAGAAAGAGAATCTTATAGTTTTGTGAGATGTCTCAGAATGGTTCTTCCGTAGATCCTTGGGGAACCCCTTTTCACCCCAGGTGAGCACAATGGCCTCTCAGGGTCAGCTCGGCTGGCCCCGCCTCCATGTAGACCCCATAGGCTCTGAGCCTTGCCTTTGTCAACCCAGCCTCGGGGGAGCTCACGCAACTTGTGCAGGGCCACACAGCTGAAGCAACAGATAGCATGGTTGCCAGAAAAGGTGTGTCTCACCTGGAAGCCTGCCTGATCATTTGAACCTTCTTTTTCTTTCTTTCTTCCATTGTGGAATTGAACCTGGGGTGTACACATACCAAGCACAAACTTTACCACTAAAGCCACACCCCTAGCCCTTCTATATCTCTGGGTTAATCAGGGAAGAGGAAAAATTCAAAGTAAGGGATGGTGCAGATGATATGTGTGGAGCTTTAGAATGTAGCAGAACCACATGGAAACTCTGATCCACACCCTGGACCCAGCCCAGGTTGTGTGTTCAGTTACAGAAGAAGCACAAGACTGAGATGGGTGGGAGAGCATGTGCTCAGCAAAGGTTTGAGTGACTGGCACAGACCTAGGTGAGCCATTCCACTGCCAGCCTGCCGATAAAGAAGCCCCGTCCAGAGGATTGCCGCCTGTGAGGTGGGTGGGGCTGCCCAGCCATCCTTGGCGAGACCCTCCGACTGCCCTGTGCCTCCATCCGAGGTTTGCAAGGACCTTCTGTGCTGACAGGCTCCTGTGAAGGGGAAGACGGTTCCCAGAGTCCTCGTGCACGTCTGTTTCCAGAGGCTCGTGTGGCAGGGGAAGGCAGTGTGCAGTGCTGGGCGTGTCCCGTGCCGTGGTGTAGATGGGGACCCGGAGCACACCTGCTGGCTTTCCCTGATGGCTCCCGACAGCCCTTCACGCAGAGGAAAGCCCCACGGCAGCACTCACACCGACCCTCTGCTCCGTGGCAGAGAAGGGAGACTCAGTGTCCTCCGCAGACCCGTGGGGACGCACAGCTTCTGACTGTCCCTCAGCATCACAGGGTCGTGGTTGCTGTTCTGCTGCTGCGAGGATCACAGGGGGGACCGTCAGCCACTCTGTCTGCATAGAGGGCAGACTCGCAGGAAGGAAGGCCTGTGGGCCGCTCTGCAGGGACCCAGAGGTTCTGACCTGCGGGTCCTCTTCATGCTGCTCACACTGGCGTGTGCAGAACTGTGTGCGAGTTTTATGAGATACCTCTGCGTATTCATTTTAGTCCATCTTCTGTGAATGTGTTGTGTGTGTGATTGTTTAGCACGTAGTTATGCACACGTCAGTGCACTGTGCGTATATGGTTAGCATATAGCTATGCACAGGCGGAGCTGCTTGTTCATGCTCTGATGTGTCATGTGGTGTGTGTGTGACTGCGGGGTACAGTTTCATTAATGCACTTGCAGGTTGCAGAAAGCAGGGGGGCTAGTATCTCTTGACCACATGTTCTGAAGTAGTGAATTACTTTATCCAAGAAGAAAGATGTCATGGCAGATGTGGCATTAAAATGGCACAGGGTGAGTATGCATTAGGAAAATAATTTTGTACTGGGAGATTGCTGGGAGAACCTTCCTGAGACACCTGGTCAAAGGTCACTTTCTTTGCCAGGTGCAGTGGTGCATACCTGTAATCCCAGCAACTCAGGATGCTGAGACATGAGGGTCACAAGTTCAAAGTCAGCCTCAGGAAATTAGTGAGACCCTCAGCAACGTAATGAGACGCTGTCTCAAAGTAAAAAATAAATAAATACTGGATGATGTTGGAGACCATTATGCTAAGTGAGATTAGCCAATCCCAAAAATCCAAAGGCCGAATGGTCTCTCTGATAAGTGAATGATGATGCATAATGTGGGGTGGAAGGATGGCAAGAATGGAGGAAGGATAGAGAGCATAGAGGGAAGGGAGGGGTGGGGTCGGGTGGGGGAGTAAGAATAATAACAGTATGTGTGACGGACACCATTGCCCTGTGTACATGTATGAATGCACAGATGGGGTGACTCTACTTTGTGTACAAGCAGAAAAACAATAGCTGTACTCCATTTGTGTTCAATGAATCAAAATTAAATTTTAAAAAAGTAAATACATAAAAGGGGCTGAAGCTGTAGTTCAGTGGTAAAGCACCCCTGGGTTCATCCCTGGTGCCAAAACCAAAAAACAGAGGTCTTGGTCTTTGCAGTGTCAATCTCCAAGGTTTCCCAGGGAACTGAGGTGGTCTCCTCTCTCAGGATGTTCTCCAGAGAGTTGAGGAGGTCTCCTCTCTCACATCTCCAGGAGTGTGTGTGTGGTCTCCTCTCTTGGCATCTCTTCCAGAGAGGTGAGGTGGTCTCCTCTCTAAGCATCTCCTCCAGAGAGCTGAGGTGGTCTGTCTCACATCTCCTCCAGGGGGCTGAGGTGGTCTGCTCTCACATCTCCCTCAGGAGCTGGCGTGTGGTCTCCTCTCTTGGCATCTCCTCCAGAGAGGTGAGGTGATCTCCTCTCTCACATCTCCTTCAGGGAACTGGAGTGTGGTCTCTTCTCTCATGTCCTCCAGGGAGCTGAGGTGGCCTTCTCTCTCTCATCTCCTCCAGGGAGCTGGAGTGTGGTCTCTTCTCTCATCTCCTTCAGGGAGCTGAGGTGGCCTTCTCTCTCACATCTCCTTCAGGGAACTGGCGTGTGGTCTCCTCTCTTGCATCTCTTCCAAGGAGCTGGAGTGTGGTCTCCTCTGTTGCATCTCTTCCAAGGAGCTGGAGTGTCGTCTCCTCTCTTGCGTCTCCTCCAAGGAGCTGGAGTGTGGTCTCCTCTCTTGCATCTCCTCTAGAGAGCTGAGGTGGTCTCTCTGGTTGTAGAAGGAATAGCCATGGATGTGGAAGAAGCCAGCTATCCCTTTTCTTCTCTTTTGAGGTAAAATTCACAAAACAAGATTTAACCATAGTATAGAGAATACATAGGCTTTCACTACATTTATCTTAGGTGATTACCACATCAATTCTGTTCCAAAACAATTTACTTTCCCCAAAAGGAAATTCCATACCTTCCCCAGCCCTGGACTCCACCAATCTGCTTTCTGTCTCAGCCAATGCTTTTTAAAAATTTTATAATTATTCTTACTTTGCAATAGGGTTTTGCTGTATTGCTGAGGCAATCCTCCTGCTTCAGCCCCCGAGTGTTTGGGAATACAGGTTTGCACTGCACCAGGTTCAACCAGTGATTTTTATTTTTATTTTTTTGGTACTGGAGATTGAACCCAGGGACACTCCACCACTGAGCCACATCCCCAGCCCTACTTTGTATTTTATTTAGAGACAGGGTCTCACTGAGTTGCTTAGGGCCTCGCTGAGTTGCTGAGGCTGGCTTTGAACTCGTGATCCTCCTGCCTCAGCCTCCCAAGTGCTGGGATTACAGGTGTGCGCCACTGCACGAGGCTCAACCAGTGATTCTTACCAGAAGAGTGACCAACTTGGATGACTCTGAGGTTGAACTGACTCCTTGGTGTGACTTAGCTAGTACACCTTGGTGATGTCCCTGAAGGATGGAATTCTGTAAGAACTAATCCAGGGGGTCATGGGAAGCCACGGGGTCACATCCCAGGCTGGCACGCACCCTGATGTCGGCCCTGGTGTGCCTTTTGGTTCCATCCACACAGGAAGGTTGTGACCCAGGGTTGTCAGTAAATACATTCCTGTGTTTTCTCATGTGCAGACTGTATTTCTGGAGAGAGATCCTCTAGATTTTGACCACCTGTAACGTAGGGCCTTACTCTGTTCAGTTTGGTCTTTATCTTTGTGGTAGTACTTTTGAGGAAACTGCTGAGTGGACGTGTTCACAGTGAAATGTCAGACAGGACGAGTGTCCTGAGAGCAGAATGGGTGGTCCCCTCACCATGGGGATCAGCAGCAGGAACCCAGATGCTCTTTGACTGGCATCTCTCTGTCAAACGTTGAGGCCCTCAAGTCTCCCATGGTGAAAGAATCCGATGGTCCATTTATTTGTGTTTTCCAAAGACATTGGCTGTAAAAAAAGCTTCCAGGCAATTTATGACTTTACCAGAAGAGCTCGGTTGGTTGGTGGGGAACTTGGTGTGGAGTCTCTTCTGGGGTGATTGGAAGCACCCTGGCATTGTGTGCAGGAAGCCTCCTCCCCCAGGCTCCCCCGGGAGCCATCCTCTGAGGCCCCTGCAGAGCCTGCAAGCAGGTCTCCTCCTGGCTGCGGACTTCTGGGGCAGGTGGCTCCTGGAGGAGGGGTCCGTGTTGTGTATTTATGGGTGTCTGTCCCTGCCCACTGGATGCCAGAGCACCCCTGAGCTGGTGAGCGGGTGGTGTCACCTGCCCTGGGTGCAGCTCTGGCGTGAGGGGCAGTTGGACTTGAGGAAGAGAGGATGCTGCTTGCCACAGGATGGCAGGCAAAGGGCACCCACTGGCTGGCACCAGGAGGAAGAGGGAAGTCAGGGAGGCAGCTTTGCTCGGGAAGGGGCAGGTAGCATGCATCCTGGCCTGTCTGACCCCTGGATGTGTGAGCTGCTCCCAAGGAGGACCCCTGGCCTGAGGGAAGCTGGTCAGAGGGGGTGGCCTGGCCACAGCTGCAGCTGGGCAGAGGATGTTGCCAGTGGAGCTGTGACCTTTGCCCGGTGGGTGCCAGGGCTGGACCTGCTGGCGCGAAGGGCTGAGAGTCTACTCCTGAGGGTGCCCGAGACAGGCCAGCGGGAAGCTCACGCCCAGCCCAAGGCCTTGCCTGGGGAAGGCCCTCTCCAACCCGAGGGCAGCCTGGCCCTGGGCCCCCGCTCTGCCAAGGGCTACCTGCTGTCCCTTCAAAGCAGCAGCGGGGAGTGAGAATGGAAGCTGGCGCTGTGGAGCCTCTCTTGAGCCTGCTGAGAGAGACTGGTAGGAAACGGTCCCTCCACAGTCACGCTCGGGTCAGGGTGGCGGAGCAGGCTCTGGGGATGGCGTGTCTGCGTGGCCTGTGCTGGAGCTGTGTGCAAGGCTGCCCCCTCCTGCGAGGACACAGTGGGTGTCGGGTGGACCTTGGGGAGGCTGGCGCTGCTTCCTGACTTTTGTTATGATGTCTCAGGTTTTCTGAAGGTATTAAAAATGGCTTGTTGAGAAAGCATGCCGTCTCTGCCAGCGCAGCTTCACGCTCTCACGGAAGACGAGGCAGCGAGGTGCGCGGGTGGTCAGCTTTGCCCCAGGGTGGATGCTGCGCTTTCCTTTCTCTGGACGCCTTTCTTGCTGTGGTGTGAGGGAGGCGAGACGTGGTTTTGGGATCAGGAGGAGGGCTGGCTTGTGGCTCGGTGGTGGGGCGCTGGCCTAGCATGTGTGCAGCACTGGGTTTGATTCTCAGCACTGCATATAAATAAATGAATAAATAAAACAAAGGTCCACTGACAACTGGAAAAATACTAAAAAAAGGAGACTCGGGAACTCATTACGCGAGTGACCCTTTCCCAAAAGGCAACTCCCTGACACATGATTGAACTCCCCACAGACGACGGCAAGTCCTTGCCTCAGTGATGCAGAGGCATGCGTGAGCATGAGAATGTGTGAGCCATGAGAACGTGGAGTGAAGTGCATGTGTACAGTGTGCATGTGTGAGTCTGTGTGAGTGGAGTGTGCACACATGGTATGTGAGCATGTGTGCACCCGTGTGAGGGAAGTGTGTATATAGCGTGTGCATGAGAGCACATGTGCACATGGTGAGCATGTGTGTATGCATGTGAGCATGTATGTGTGTGTGGGCCCATGTGTGAGCACGTGTGAGTAAAGCGTGCATGCATGGTGTGTGTGTGTGTGAGCATATGTGCATGTGTGAGCATGTGTGTGAACCTGTGTGAGTAAGGTGTGTATATATGGCGTGTGTGAGCATGTGTGTGCATGTGTGAGTGCAACCACGTGAGTGAAATGTGTATAGATCGTGTGAGTGAGCACGTGTGAGCATGTATGAATGAAGCGTGTATGTATGGTGTGTGTGCATGTGCGCACATATGTGAGCTCATGTGAATGAAGTGTGTATATATGGTGTG
>JAJEJO010059888.1:0-14247 GCA_020662805.1 Glaucomys volans | reverse complement strand
GCGGCGGCTGCGCGGGCCGCGCATGGGGCTGAGCAATTAGGCTGGTGAATAATGCATGGCCATTAGCGGAGGGCCGCGCCGATTGGCCGGCCTCCAGCGGACTCCGGCGGCCTATGCAAATGAGGCCGCGCTCGCAATTAGCGGTCGCGCGGGCGAGGAGGGGCCGCGGCGCCTGCGGACCTGGGCGCGCGCTGCCCGGCGCCGCTCACATCGCGGGCTCTGCTGCCCGCGCTCCGGCGCCGCGCTCCTCAGCCGCCCCAGGTGCGGCTCCGGCGGGCCCGGGTGCGGCGCGGGCCGCGGCGGCCGCCCCTCGGCAGGGCGCAGGCAGCAAACTTTGGCGGCGTCCGCGCGGCGCCGTCTCCGCCGGCGTGCCGGGCTCGCCCCTTTATAGAGTGTCTACGCCGTCGCCCGCGCACCGCGCCGCGCCCCCCCGCCGCCGCCGCCGCCGGGCGGCCCCTCCCGGAGCGAGCGGCCGCGGGCAGGGCTCCGGCCCTGCGCCTTTGTCTCGCCGGGTCGCTTGGGCGCCGCGCCGCCTGCGCTCCGGGCGCTCCAGGCTGGCCGCCGCCTTCTTTCCTCCGCGGCGGGTCGCGGCACCGCTGGGCACGCTGGGCCTGCTCCGGCTCAGGTGCCCCCTCGCTCCGGACCTTCTCTCCTGGCTCGTGTCCCTTCCAGGGGCTCCCCCGGCGGCCGGCCAAGCTCGTAGGCTCGCGGCCGGAGCGGAGCGGAGTGCGCACGCCGGGGTGGCGGGACTTCGGCAAGACCAACTTTCCGGTTCGGAAGCAGCGCGGGCCGCGCGGCTCCTCCCCTCCTTTGCGTTCCCCTCCCCTCCGCTACCCCCCCTCCGTCTCTCCGCTCCCCCCCCCCCCCCCCGGCCCCCCCCCCTCCGACGCCCGGCCCCCCCCCTGGCGCCCCCAAGGCCTCCCCGGCCCCCACGCCCGCCCGCAGGGGCCTCCCCGCCGCGGCGGCTTCTTAAGTCCAGGGAAGGGAGGGGACGGCGGAGTCCCCACCGTCCCCTCCCCCCCGTTCCCTTCACGACGGGCGCAGTGGCCCCGGCGCCTACTGCCTGGGGCCTGCGGAGTGGGCAGAGAGAGCGACTGAAAGTTCCAAGTCCACCAAAGTCCCGGGCGCGGCCCACCGAGTTCTAGGGATTTCGGGGGTGACGTGGGGGGGGGGGGGGCTAGGTGTGGGGGTCGCGCATGTCTGGGGCATCTGGCACAACGCGCTCCCGGTACCCGCCCCCCGCCCGTGGTCACACGAACGCGCCCTCGCACCCGCGCTCTCTCGCCCGCAGCCGAGCACGCGCGCAGGACCGCGCGTGTCCTCCGTCCCCGAGCGGCCGCCAGGATGTGCCCCAGGCCTCGTCCCCGCTGCGCTTGCACGAGTGCCCCTCGCCCAGTATGTTTTCTTTCATTTACTAAATTTCTTATTTTTGTCCTTGCAAAGCGGTCCTGTGTTATACGAAGCTTCGACACAGATGGCTTCCCAACGCTTCCCCCAGAGTCGATCGCGGCTGGGGTGGGGAGCAGGCGGTGACTAGCCAGCCCCAGACTGCCGGCTGATCGCCGGCTCCCGGCAGGGCTCCTGTGGGGGTGCTCCTGTCTGGTGGAATCCCCTGCCCTCTCCAAAGGACCCCGGCCCAGCGCCGCTCGCCCGGTTCTCCGCCGGCTGCTTTTCGTTCTAGACTCCGGTTCTCAGCCCGCGTTTCCCCGTCCGCCTCTAGTAGTGTAAGTTCCCGAAGCAACAGATTTGAGCTCCGGGAAAAGCGCAGAGAGTCATGGAGAGGAAGGAAGCGGACAGGTTGGAGTCGTCTCCAAACAGCCCCAAGAGCCACTTATGAAAAAATAATAATTCTTAAGGTTGGTTTTGTTTTGCCTTTTGGTGGATGGCGGATTCACGTAGGTGGTATTTTTTTCCAAAAGAAAAGCAATTAAATAAAAGATGTTTGAAAACTAGAATTTTCCCGTTAAACACATACATCGGTTGCGCTTTTATAGTTAAGCTATGGGGCGAAATGTCTTTGTATAGCAATCGCGCGGTGAAGTTTTGCGAAGATTGGGAGCATTTGGGGGGACGCTCTTGCGTCTGGCGCAGAGGCGCTCTCGGTGGTGAAAAGTTTGCAGCCAGGGTTTTGGGGTGAGCGAGGGCAGGAATTATTCCTGGGAAAAGAGAGGCAGAGAAAGTCACAGGAGTGGGAAGAGAAAAAATGAAAGTGTGTGCTGGTGGGGGTAGAGGTTGTGAAGACTGGGAATTTTTGCAGAATTTACTGGATCGGCAAGAGTTTGGGGAAGTCGCAGCGCCTCGGCAGGAAGGCAGATGTTGTCATTTCTTTCTAGAGAAGAAATCGGTAGAACCTTCATCAGTTGCTACCACCCCTAGCAAAAGGTGCGCTTTTATGAGCTGATTAATCTCCTCTTTTTTCACTTTCTTTCTTAATCGACACACTTGGGGAGAAGCAGCAAACGCAGGTTCCCACTGCACCTGAATAATTTCAGGAACGATCTGATCCTGCTCCCTCCACAGCTTCCTGGCCCCTGGCACTGGCTCTTCACCTGTCCCTCTCCACCATTTTGTGGCTTGAGGTCCTCTTATACTCCCACCCTTGGTTCATCAGTCTCTCCAAAACAACGGGCAGGTTTTCCCAGGTCTTTTTGATGCTTCCAAATGCAGCTGTTTAATTTCGTGGACTTTGCTTTGCATTTTCTATGAGGTGTGGTCACTGGGAGGATCTTTTAAGTACTTCCAATGAAGGCGAATCTGACCCAGTCCTTCATGTGTTACGAAGCAAATCTTCAGATGCAGAGGTGCCCAGCAAGTCCTAAGTGGAAAGGTAAAGCAGGTGGGGCTCCGGCTTGAGTGGTCATTGTGGAAGGGAGCTGGTTTGGGTGCAGGATGCTGAGCTCTCACTTTGGACCAGCCTGGGGTGGGCTGCTGTCCCAGGATCAGGGCAGCATAGGGCTCTGGAGCCTGGATGAAGGTGCAGGCTCCACATCTCACTCAGCATAGGTTGCCATGGAATTTCGTTGAGAAGATGGAACAGAGACCTGGAGAAGGGGCCAGAAGGCTGTGTGCAACGGGAACCTGCACAATCCTCTCCACTGCCCACGTAATGTTTTGGAGCAAATCTCGAGGTGCACTCTTCTACTGATTGTCTAGGATGGACAAGCTGAATTTTTTTAAAAGGTAGAAAACAAAAGGCACACAACTTCCTGATTTACCTATTTCTTTCTGTTTGTCGCTTCCCCACACTCAGACCAGAAACCTTTAGTTGTTCTTATTCATCGTGGCAAGTTTTACTGAAAACATGTGCATCTTAAGCTTAGTGGCAAAGTATGAATTTATTGCAAAGTGTCAATGGAATATTTTCACAGATTAGAGGCAGCATGTTTGCTCTGGTTATACCCAGATTAATATACAGAAATGTGGAGCAGAGGTGCAGACACTGATTCAGTTAGCACAAGACACATTATCATCACATGACCACTGTCTATTAAAATATTGCAATACCTAAACACTATTGCAAAAACAAAAGTTGCTTTTCTTTCCTATAATTAAATCTAATTTGTTAATTGTCTTTCCTTTTGCCATGTTGTTTTCATCTTAAGAGGTGACACGTTATTATTTTGTCTGCTTAATAATATTATTTACAAATTAATACTGTATATTTTACATTAGTGGAACATATAATTAGGTGTTTTATTTAATTTGTATGATTTATTGAGATAAAACAGAAAGCCTATCTAAGGTGGATTTGACAAGGGGAGGTTGAGTAGTCCTAATATAATGTTATAGCCACAGTGTGTGGAAGCTGCCTGGCCCCAGATGCACAAAAGACAGTGTTTCATAAGGTGCATTTGACATTTTGTTTATAATGGTTTATTTCCCCAGCCACTTAATACAAAATGGGCATTCACATGTTAGGGATTTCTTTCTTTCTTTCTTTCTTTCTTTCTTTCTTTCTTTCTTTTCTTTCTTTTCTTTCTTTTCTTTCTTTCTTTTTTTTTTTTTGTCCTTGTATTCTTGTTTTCCTCCCAAAGTTCCTTTTTTTCTACTCACTGGGCATCTCTCTCCTTTGCTTCAGTTCCTTCCCCACCCCCAACTTTTGTTCTAGGTCCTTAGGGTTAAATTCAGCATGATTTTGTGTCTTTAATGCTGTGACAAGTGACCGCTAATTGGTTCTCACTTGAGCAAAGATATTACCATACTAATATTATTATTGGTAAGAAGAGGTAATTGATAACACCACCTGCCACTCTGGGGCAATCACGATGATAAATGTTTCCATCAACAGGAAATCTGTGCTTGGTGTACCACAGCCCAACGCAAACAGCATGTCAAGTGCCAATTATAAAGATGTTGCTTTTCTATTACAAGGGGCGGGGGCGCTAGAAAATGTAGCAAAAAAGATTTCTGTTTTTTGGAAGTGTTTTCCTCAAGCTTCTGTTCAACAACTTGAAGTTAACTTTCCCACGAAAAATAAAAGGCTTCACTTAAATAACCCGGTGCAAGATGACTGCCCTGCTCACACTGCTCCGATGGCTCTGCCGCCTGTGTGCAAATCCATTGAGATGAATATGCCCACGTGTCTTTAATAGGTGGAAGACGTGTGCAGAGCATTACACCCACCTTGGTCTGAGTGCTCTGAAGCTTTCTGTATGTTCCTCACAGGACACTGCCAGTTCACTGGAGGCACGGCAGGCAAAGATCGCACGGCTGTTTATGGCACACACAGGGAAGCCGCACACGACTGTCCTCTTCACACTGAGGGGTGCAAACGTTGTCGGAGTACTTGTTACCTGATGGTTGGAGTTTGCGTCCAGCTGCATGTGGCCAGGGAGCGGCGCTTCAGCAAGTGTGATCCTATAAATAATGCTGGGGAGTTACAACTTTGACTCCCTTGCCTACAGGGAGGCTCAAACGATTATTATTAGCTTGCATTAATAGATGCAGGCCTCAAAAGGCGAAATCAGCTATTGATAATTGCAAGAAGTATACAGCAGCTACTGTATCGATCGGCTTGTCCCTTATTCCCCTGGTATGGGAGAGATAAGAAGACTCACTCTTTAGTGCAATATAATTTCTTTTGACCTATCTGCTTGCTACAGACTTATGATGAATAGCCGGAGTGGTTAAAGTCCTTTATCACGAAAGTTACCCCTTGATATAATATTGATTCTTTATAACTAGCTCCAAACACAAAAATCAAACTGTCCACTTGACCATCATCATCATCAATATCATCACAAAGCCTCTGGAATAAAGATCAGCTGCAGCCCGAAAATGCTTTCTATAATCTTCCCAGCTAATCTTTATTTGCTGATGATGAAAAGAAAAAGAAAGGGAGGGGGGAGTGGAATGTCATTTGGACGAACATTGTATTTTTACGTGTACATATATTAGGTCAAGACACTCCGGCCTCGGCTGAGAGAACGCGGCCCGCGTGGTCAGGCCGGCAGCGTCCTGCCTCCGGATCTGCCCGGGGGTCCAGGCTTGGAGACAAAAAGGACCCAGCGGCTGCCTGGCGTAGCCGTCGGGACGAGCCCACGGTCTCCGCTCCGCCGGGTGGAATCTGTGCCAGGCGTCCTCGGCGCTCCAGCCCGGCCGAGAGGGGCGCTCGCCGGGTGGGCTCGCCGGCGCGGAGGGCTGGCCGCCCCGAGGCGCACATCAAAGGCGGCCCGTGCGATTCGTGTGCATTTCCCTCAATTAACGGCGTTTCCTGCCTCTCCGCCGCCCCGCCCCCCGCGCCAGCTGGGGCCGCCCGAGCGCAGGGAAGGCCCATTTGCTCGTGAGCGTGCGTGTGTGCGTGCGTGGGCGCCTGCGGGGCCTTGGGCGCCCCGGCTTTGCCCTGTGGAGGCCGCGCGGGTGGGTGGACCCTAGGCTCCACCGGGTACTGCTGGAGGCAGGATTGCGTGTGCCGTTTAGGGGGACGGGGCTTAGGTTTGGGGGACGCTAGGAGGATCCCAACTCCCTCCTGAGGCTTCTGGGTTCCGGTGCTCGACCTCCACCACTCTGGCCTCCAGGGCAGCGGTGTTCGGAGGCCCCGCACTGAACACTCTTCTGGCCCCAGGGCCTTTTCTCTAGCACTCTGCAATCCTCAGAAGTCACTCAGCAAATGGAGGGTGGGTATGGAAGCAAAAAGAAAGTGGTTGGAGGCCGCAAGGGTCAAAGCTCCGGATCCTGCCCCCCGCAGTTCGCTAATTAGCAGATTGGGGACGGCGCTAGGGCTCCCCTCCGTCGCCAGAACTCTGCCTGAGCACTGAGGACCCTCTATCAAGCCTCCACTCAGTCTCACTCCTGGGTCGGTCTCTGGCTGCGTCTCAGCGCGGGTCCCCTGGGGACTTGGGGCATTCTCTCTGCGCTCCTGGGTGGGCGGCGCCGGCGGGGGGCGGGGACTTTCGGCTTCAGACTGGAGGCCCGGTGTGGGGCTCACTCCCTCTGCGTCTCCGCCCCCCATTTCTTTGGGTCAAAGACTGCCTTCCTTGGACTGGGCTCCAAATCATTAGAGGCTCCCGGTCCCACTGAAACCCACCACGTGGGCGTCACTTGGGTTGTGGCAGCCCCGGGACAGCCTGGGATGGAATCCCAGGACTGATCTCCTCTCTTTGAGCCCTGCCTAGGCTCTCCCGGAGGCCAGCAATTGCATGGGTTGGTCCAAGGCCCCTTGGACATTATGGTCTAGCGGAAGCCCCGAGGGGCCTTCTTTGGTCAGCGGGGTGGGGGCAGAAAGCTCATTGTATCTAGGCCTTTGCTCACAGCTGCTATGTCCCTGGCAAAGACAGCTGGGGAGTTCTGCTCTCTGGCACTGTGACCCGTTACTGAGAGCTACCCGCCCCTCATAAAGGGTACAGAGAAGTTTTAGAAAGCAGGCACAACTCTGATGTGACTTTGTGTGCAGCATTCTTGGCTTTCTCATTGTCACGAATGTCATTTCTTTGGCTCCAAGCCTTGCCTGAGTGTAGAGATGAAGTTCTGTAGAAAGCTGGGTTGGTGGAGGACAAATTCACCCTGAGGTCCCTGAGTGCCAGAATGGATGGGTTGGGGGTCCTGCTCTCATTCAAGGGTGAGTTTTTTCACTGTGACCTGATGGGCTGGGCTCTGAGGCGACAGACCCTGTTCCCCATCCTGGAGGGCCAGGCAACAGGACTGGAGGACCAAAGTCCGATACATTAGACTGTGTTTACAATCCCCAGGACATCAAGATAGCAGAAGAAACATCTGGAACTGGGCAATATGATTTGATTTGCTAAATGAATGAGCAGCATGTCCCCATGTGGGGACTTGCTAATGACTGTGCTCGGCTATGCAGAGACAACAGCAAGCAATGAGGCATTTCTCTCTACCTAGAGGAATGGGGTTCAGAAAGAAGGGCCATCTTCAGAACTCACGAGCTTGCACCTACTGTCACAAGAAATGAAAATTTAAGTGCCAGTTCTGCAGTGTGTTGTAAAATCAGCCAGCATTGTAAAGTGGGCTAGCCATTTCACAAAACCAGGCTCACCCACTTTACTGATAGATGCTTGTGTGTGTTCCTGAGGAGTGCTGGGGTCTTCGGTGTCCTTCAGGGAGCCACTGGAAGGCTGTGATTTTGTTATAGTTGTCTTACCAGGGACAGCTGCACTCTTCCCTGCTGGCTCAGTGACCTGGGCAGGCAGTGAGGCCTCATGACAGCACACACAGGGAAAGGTGTCCTCAGAGGCGGGGTGTGACGAATGCAAGTGATTGCAATAGTGTCAGTGACAGTCATGGCCAAAGAGGGAATGCTCTCCACGTCAGAGTCACCATGATGGAGAATAGAGTGGCAGAGGGTAACAGCCTGGAGAGGGCTGGTGGGCAGGGGAGTCGTGAAGGGCGGGAGAGGAGAGGAGGAGGCCACCCTTCCTTGGGACTCAGCAGCCACTGTGGAGAAGACAGGCTGCTGGGGGACATGGGGGCCTGAAGGCAGCACCGAGAGCCGCACATAGGAGAGGCATGCATCTCATCTGCACCTCCCCCTGCTGTGAGGCCAGCACCCCTCCTGCAGTGTCTCCCACTTGGTCCCACCACGAGCCTCTCAGTACAGTTCTTCCCATGGCCGGCTCTCTCCCTTCTCTCCTTCCACTTCCCTGAGTGACTCTTGGTCCACTCTACTTTCTTCTTGGGAAGAAAGTGAGACTGTGTTTACTCCACCCTCATGGTTCCTCTGTTCTCAGTGTATTTTTAGAGCTTGTGAGTGAAGTTAAAAACAATTTAGAAAGAGAATCTTATAGTTTTGTGAGATGTCTCAGAATGGTTCTTCCGTAGATCCTTGGGGAACCCCTTTTCACCCCAGGTGAGCACAATGGCCTCTCAGGGTCAGCTCGGCTGGCCCCGCCTCCATGTAGACCCCATAGGCTCTGAGCCTTGCCTTTGTCAACCCAGCCTCGGGGGAGCTCATGCAACTTGTGCAGGGCCACACAGCTGAAGCAACAGATAGCATGGTTGCCAGAAAAGGTGTGTCTCACCTGGAAGCCTGCCTGATCATTTGAACCTTCTTTTTCTTTCTTTCTTCCATTGTGGAATTGAACCTGGGGTGTACACATACCAAGCACAAACTTTACCACTAAAGCCACACCCCTAGCCCTTCTATATCTCTGGGTTAATCAGGGAAGAGGAAAAATTCAAAGTAAGGGATGGTGCAGATGATATGTGTGGAGCTTTAGAATGTAGCAGAACCACATGGAAACTCTGATCCACACCCTGGACCCAGCCCAGGTTGTGTGTTCAGTTACAGAAGAAGCACAAGACTGAGATGGGTGGGAGAGCATGTGCTCAGCAAAGGTTTGAGTGACTGGCACAGACCTAGGTGAGCCATTCCACTGCCAGCCTGCCGATAAAGAAGCCCCGTCCAGAGGATTGCCGCCTGTGAGGTGGGTGGGGCTGCCCAGCCATCCTTGGCGAGACCCTCCGACTACCCTGTGCCTCCATCTGAGGTTTGCAAGGACCTTCTGTGCTGACAGGCTCCTGTGAAGGGGAAGACGGTTCCCAGAGTCCTCGTGCACGTCTGTTTCCAGAGGCTCGTGTGGCAGGGGAAGGCAGTGTGCAGTGCTGGGCGTGTCCCGTGCCGTGGTGTAGATGGGGACCCGGAGCACACCTGCTGGCTTTCCCTGATGGCTCCCGACAGCCCTTCACGCAGAGGAAAGCCCCACGGCAGCACTCACACCGACCCTCTGCTCCGTGGCAGAGAAGGGAGACTCAGTGTCCTCCGCAGACCCATGGGGACGCACAGCTTCTGACTGTCCCTCAGCATCACAGGGTCGTGGTTGCTGTTCTGCTGCTGCGAGGATCACAGGGGGGACCGTCAGCCACTCTGTCTGCATAGAGGGCAGACTCGCAGGAAGGAAGGCCTGTGGGCCGCTCTGCAGGGACCCAGAGGTTCTGACCTGCGGGTCCTCTTCATGCTGCTCACACTGGCGTGTGCAGAACTGCGTGCGAGTTTTATGAGATACCTCTGCGTATTCATTTTAGTCCATCTTCTGTGAATGTGTTGTGTGTGTGATTGTTTAGCACGTAGTTATGCACACGTCAGTGCACTGTGCGTATATGGTTAGCATATAGCTATGCACAGGCGGAGCTGCTTGTTCATGCTCTGATGTGTCATGTGGTGTGTGTGTGACTGCGGGGTACAGTTTCATTAATGCACTTGCAGGTTGCAGAAAGCAGGGGGACTAGTATCTCTTGACCACATGTTCTGAAGTAGTGAATTACTTTATCCAAGAAGAAAGATGTCATGGCAGATGTGGCATTAAAATGGCACAGGGTGAGTATGCATTAGGAAAATAATTTTGTACTGGGAGATTGCTGGGAGAACCTTCCTGAGACACCTGGTCAAAGGTCACTTTCTTTGCCAGGTGCAGTGGTGCATACCTGTAATCCCAGCAACTCAGGATGCTGAGACATGAGGGTCACAAGTTCAAAGTCAGCCTCAGGAAATTAGTGAGACCCTCAGCAACGTAATGAGACGCTGTCTCAAAGTAAAAAATAAATAAATACTGGATGATGTTGGAGACCATTATGCTAAGTGAGATTAGCCAATCCCAAAAATCCAAAGGCCGAATGGTCTCTCTGATAAGTGAATGATGATGCATAATGTGGGGTGGAAGGATGGCAAGAATGGAGGAAGGATAGAGAGCATAGAGGGAAGGGAGGGGTGGGGTCGGGTGGGGGAGTAAGAATAATAACAGTATGTGTGACGGACACCATTGCCCTGTGTACATGTATGAATGCACAGATGGGGTGACTCTACTTTGTGTACAAGCAGAAAAACAATAGCTGTACTCCATTTGTGTTCAATGAATCAAAATTAAATTTTAAAAAAGTAAATACATAAAAGGGGCTGAAGCTGTAGTTCAGTGGTAAAGCACCCCTGGGTTCATCCCTGGTGCCAAAACCAAAAAACAGAGGTCTTGGTCTTTGCAGTGTCAATCTCCAAGGTTTCCCAGGGAACTGAGGTGGTCTCCTCTCTCAGGATGTTCTCCAGAGAGTTGAGGAGGTCTCCTCTCTCACATCTCCAGGAGTGTGTGTGTGGTCTCCTCTCTTGGCATCTCTTCCAGAGAGGTGAGGTGGTCTCCTCTCTAAGCATCTCCTCCAGAGAGCTGAGGTGGTCTGTCTCACATCTCCTCCAGGGGGCTGAGGTGGTCTGCTCTCACATCTCCCTCAGGAGCTGGCGTGTGGTCTCCTCTCTTGGCATCTCCTCCAGAGAGGTGAGGTGATCTCCTCTCTCACATCTCCTTCAGGGAACTGGAGTGTGGTCTCTTCTCTCATGTCCTCCAGGGAGCTGAGGTGGCCTTCTCTCTCTCATCTCCTCCAGGGAGCTGGAGTGTGGTCTCTTCTCTCATCTCCTTCAGGGAGCTGAGGTGGCCTTCTCTCTCACATCTCCTTCAGGGAACTGGCGTGTGGTCTCCTCTCTTGCATCTCTTCCAAGGAGCTGGAGTGTGGTCTCCTCTGTTGCATCTCTTCCAAGGAGCTGGAGTGTCGTCTCCTCTCTTGCGTCTCCTCCAAGGAGCTGGAGTGTGGTCTCCTCTCTTGCATCTCCTCTAGAGAGCTGAGGTGGTCTCTCTGGTTGTAGAAGGAATAGCCATGGATGTGGAAGAAGCCAGCTATCCCTTTTCTTCTCTTTTGAGGTAAAATTCACAAAACAAGATTTAACCATAGTATAGAGAATACATAGGCTTTCACTACATTTATCTTAGGTGATTACCACATCAATTCTGTTCCAAAACAATTTACTTTCCCCAAAAGGAAATTCCATACCTTCCCCAGCCCTGGACTCCACCAATCTGCTTTCTGTCTCAGCCAATGCTTTTTAAAAATTTTATAATTATTCTTACTTTGCAATAGGGTTTTGCTGTATTGCTGAGGCAATCCTCCTGCTTCAGCCCCCGAGTGTTTGGGAATACAGGTTTGCACTGCACCAGGTTCAACCAGTGATTTTTATTTTTATTTTTTTGGTACTGGAGATTGAACCCAGGGACACTCCACCACTGAGCCACATCCCCAGCCCTACTTTGTATTTCATTTAGAGACAGGGTCTCACTGAGTTGCTTAGGGCCTCGCTGAGTTGCTGAGGCTGGCTTTGAACTCGTGATCCTCCTGCCTCAGCCTCCCAAGTGCTGGGATTACAGGTGTGCGCCACTGCACGAGGCTCAACCAGTGATTCTTACCAGAAGAGTGACCAACTTGGATGACTCTGAGGTTGAACTGACTCCTTGGTGTGACTTAGCTAGTACACCTTGGTGATGTCCCTGAAGGATGGAATTCTGTAAGAACTAATCCAGGGGGTCATGGGAAGCCACGGGGTCACATCCCAGGCTGGCACGCACCCTGATGTCGGCCCTGGTGTGCCTTTTGGTTCCATCCACACAGGAAGGTTGTGACCCAGGGTTGTCAGTAAATACATTCCTGTGTTTTCTCATGTGCAGACTGTATTTCTGGAGAGAGATCCTCTAGATTTTGACCACCTGTAACGTAGGGCCTTACTCTGTTCAGTTTGGTCTTTATCTTTGTGGTAGTATTTTTGAGGAAACTGCTGAGTGGACGTGTTCACAGTGAAATGTCAGACAGGACGAGTGTCCTGAGAGCAGAATGGGTGGTCCCCTCACCATGGGGATCAGCAGCAGGAACCCAGATGCTCTTTGACTGGCATCTCTCTGTCAAACGTTGAGGCCCTCAAGTCTCCCATGGTGAAAGAATCCGATGGTCCATTTATTTGTGTTTTCCAAAGACATTGGCTGTAAAAAAAGCTTCCAGGCAATTTATGACTTTACCAGAAGAGCTCGGTTGGTTGGTGGGGAACTTGGTGTGGAGTCTCTTCTGGGGTGATTGGAAGCACCCTGGCATTGTGTGCAGGAAGCCTCCTCCCCCAGGCTCCCCCGGGAGCCATCCTCTGAGGCCCCTGCAGAGCCTGCAAGCAGGTCTCCTCCTGGCTGCGGACTTCTGGGGCAGGTGGCTCCTGGAGGAGGGGTCCGTGTTGTGTATTTATGGGTGTCTGTCCCTGCCCACTGGATGCCAGAGCACCCCTGAGCTGGTGAGCGGGTGGTGTCACCTGCCCTGGGTGCAGCTCTGGCGTGAGGGGCAGTTGGACTTGAGGAAGAGAGGATGCTGCTTGCCACAGGATGGCAGGCAAAGGGCACCCACTGGCTGGCACCAGGAGGAAGAGGGAAGTCAGGGAGGCAGCTTTGCTCGGGAAGGGGCAGGTAGCATGCATCCTGGCCTGTCTGACCCCTGGATGTGTGAGCTGCTCCCAAGGAGGACCCCTGGCCTGAGGGAAGCTGGTCAGAGGGGGTGGCCTGGCCACAGCTGCAGCTGGGCAGAGGATGTTGCCAGTGGAGCTGTGACCTTTGCCCGGTGGGTGCCAGGGCTGGACCTGCTGGCGCGAAGGGCTGAGAGTCTACTCCTGAGGGTGCCCGAGACAGGCCAGCGGGAAGCTCACGCCCAGCCCAAGGCCTTGCCTGGGGAAGGCCCTCTCCAACCCGAGGGCAGCCTGGCCCTGGGCCCCCGCTCTGCCAAGGGCTACCTGCTGTCCCTTCAAAGCAGCAGCGGGGAGTGAGAATGGAAGCTGGCGCTGTGGAGCCTCTCTTGAGCCTGCTGAGAGAGACTGGTAGGAAACGGTCCCTCCACAGTCACGCTCGGGTCAGGGTGGCGGAGCAGGCTCTGGGGATGGCGTGTCTGCGTGGCCTGTGCTGGAGCTGTGTGCAAGGCTGCCCCCTCCTGCGAGGACACAGTGGGTGTCGGGTGGACCTTGGGGAGGCTGGCGCTGCTTCCTGACTTTTGTTATGATGTCTCAGGTTTTCTGAAGGTATTAAAAATGGCTTGTTGAGAAAGCATGCCGTCTCTGCCAGCGCAGCTTCACGCTCTCACGGAAGACGAGGCAGCGAGGTGCGCGGGTGGTCAGCTTTGCCCCAGGGTGGATGCTGCGCTTTCCTTTCTCTGGACGCCTTTCTTGCTGTGGTGTGAGGGAGGCGAGACGTGGTTTTGGGATCAGGAGGAGGGCTGGCTTGTGGCTCGGTGGTGGGGCGCTGGCCTAGCATGTGTGAAGCACTGGGTTTGATTCTCAGCACTGCATATAAATAAATGAATAAATAAAACAAAGGTCCACTGACAACTGGAAAAATACTAAAAAAAGGAGACTCGGGAACTCATTAGGCGAGTGACCCTTTCCCAAAAGGCAACTCCCTGACACATGATTGAACTCCCCACAGACGACGGCAAGTCCTTGCCTCAGTGATGCAGAGGCATGCGTGAGCATGAGAATGTGTGAGCCATGAGAACGTGGAGTGAAGTGCATGTGTACAGTGTGCATGTGTGAGTCTGTGTGAGTGGAGTGTGCACACATGGTATGTGAGCATGTGTGCACCCGTGTGAGGGAAGTGTGTATATAGCGTGTGCATGAGAGCACATGTGCACATGGTGAGCATGTGTGTATGCATGTGAGCATGTATGTGTGTGTGGGCCCATGTGTGAGCACGTGTGAGTAAAGCGTGCATGCATGGTGTGTGTGTGTGTGAGCATATGTGCATGTGTGAGCATGTGTGTGAACCTGTGTGAGTAAGGTGTGTATATATGGCGTGTGTGAGCATGTGTGTGCATGTGTGAGTGCAACCACGTGAGTGAAATGTGTATAGATCGTGTGAGTGAGCACGTGTGAGCATGTATGAATGAAGCGTGTATGTATGGTGTGTGTGCATGTGCGCACATATGTGAGCTCATGTGAATGAAGTGTGTATATATGGTGTG
>JAJEJO010059886.1:0-14793 GCA_020662805.1 Glaucomys volans | reverse complement strand
TCATTCTTGGTAGCCTAGTGTGCGTGGGTCCTCTCTGGGGTCCAGTGATACAGAGTATTTACCCAATGCCAGACACTGTTCTATCAGTTCATAAGAATTACCTCAACCTCTCCTCATGACCACCCCAGGAGGCAAATGATATCATGATCAGATCTTTGCAGATGGGAGGAGCCAGGGTGAGTGAGGTGAGAGCCTGTTCAAGATCACGCACCTACTCACATGTGCTGAATGGACACAGCCCTGCTTGAAGCCATTTCCTCTGACCTACTAGAGGGACAAAGATTGAGATGGAACCCTGCTCTATGTCTCTCAGACCCCCACCCCCAGCTTCTGGCTCCCATTTCCCTTCATGTCCATAAGAAAGAATTCCTACAGAGAAACTTGGATCAACTTCTTATCGTGGTGTTAAACAGATGACCTTGAACAGCAGCTTTGGCTTCAGGCAGGACAAGTCCTTGGCTAACATCTGGGACTTGGACAGGGACATAGCAGGTGCAGGTGCAGGAGTAGCCTAGGTAGGATGGGCTGCGGCCAGCTGTGAAGGCTGCCACTCAGTCAGAGAGGCCAATTAGTCAGTTCCTCTTCATGGTTTCCCTGATCCACCCCAGGTAGCGGCAGACTTTGGTATAGACACCAGGCTTGGTGGTGGTGTCACAAGGGACGTCACCCCAGGACACAATGCCCTGCAGAGTACCCCTACACACCAGGGGTCCCCCAGAGTCACCCTGCAGGGAGAAAACGGTGTCTCAGATTGAGTGGGAACTTCCTGGATCACCATTCCCAGTCTCAACCAAAACCCAAGCCAACATATCAAGAGCCGATTTAACCCAACCAACGCAACCCAACCCCAACCCAATACAACTCCACGGAACTCATCCATCTACACCCTCAGGCACCCCCAGCTAAACCTAAGAAAACTGAGCAAAGCTGTGGCAGCCATCCTCACATCCAACGCAACTCAGTCCCAATCTCCTCTCCAAATCCATCCCATCCCACCTCAACCCCAACATATTTCCCACCCAAATCAAACCAAACTCTTCCCAATGCATCCTCACACGAATGCATGCTATCCCAAGCTAAATGCCACATTCTGCACTCCAAACCAACCCATCCCTGTCCCCATCTTGAGCTCCAACTCCCACCTCACCAGCATGATAACCACTCTTACCATCCCATCTCCAGACCAGACTCTAGGCGCTTCTGTGGCTCCAGTCACACAAAACCCATGCCTATCCCAATTCTCCAGCCTGTACCCGCCCACCTGTCCCACCCGCTGGCCTCTCTGGGCTCTGACCTCACAGGAGTCCGTTCCTCCACCCTCTACTCCAGCACACACCATGGTGTCCGTCAGATGTCCCGGGTAGTCCTTGTTACAAGCTGTGTCCGAGATGATGCTGATGTTGGCACAATGCAGTGTGTCTGGGAGACTCACTGGGGAGGACAGTGGACTTGGAGCGCACAGTGCGTTTTGGTTCCTGCCCCTCCACCAGGAGCCCTGAAGGGTAGGTCCAGCCTCCCACACACCTTGAGACTCGGGGCTCCCTGTGGTCCCGGGCTCGTTGTCGGACACCAGGCCCCAGCCAGACACCATGCAGGCCTCTCCTGGGTACGGGCAACGGGCGGGCAGAGCCAACGGGCGCACCTGGGGGGTCAGACGCGCAGGCCGGGCCAGCCGCACCAACATGACGTCGTGGCGGTGGCTGCGCGCTTCGTACCGCGGATGTGGGATGATGCGAGAGACAGTGCGCAGCTGCTCCGGGCCATCACGCTTGTGCAGATTGTGCTCGCCCAGGCGCACTCTCATGAAGCTGTGCGGGCGACAGGGGTCAGAGTGTGCAACCTGGGCTCCTCTGACCCTTTGGGAATCTCGAATTGCATTACGAACCCATATGCCTGAGCTCAGTAGGTTCCAGCTCGGCCCCTCAGGGATCCAGGAGTCGGAAAGCTTGGGTGCACCCGGAACTCAACCTCCAGGTTCCAGACCGTCCCTCCTCAGAATCGGTAAGATTCTTAGACCCTTCCCCCACCCGGGGCCTGAAAGATGGGCCCTTACCAGCCTCTTTCCTCCTTCAGGGACCTAAGAGTTAAGAAGGCACACCCCTGTCACCCAGCCAGTTCCTCCTTCAAAACCCGGGAGTCCAGACCCTCTTTCTGGCTCACCCCATCGGTCCAGGCACCAGTGTGAACCTCCCCCAAACCTAGCTCCCACCCCTGCCCCCAGCCCCAGCAGGACCCCAAGCCCTCCCTTCATACCGGGTGTGGCAGTGGGCAGCAGAGAGCACCCAGCGCGGGGAGATGAGCGAAGTCCCCCAGTTGAAGCACCCACGCTCGAAGAGGGCCACCCGCCACGGCTGGGAGCGGGGCACACACTCCTCCCCTTCCAGACCCTTGTCTCCATCCTGGGCTGCGGGGAGGGGGCAGAAGAGGATTCTGAAAAGACCCTGAAGAGGAATCTTTTCGGCATCCCCGCACCTTCCTTCCACCTTGTTCCAGCCATCCTTTTCACCCATGCCCTCCCCAATCAATTTCTTTCTTATTTTCTTTTTTTGGTACCAGGGACTGAACCCAGGGGTGCTTAACTACTGAGCCACATCCCCAGCCCTTTGTATTTTCTCTCGAGGCAGGATCTCACTAAGTTGCTTGGGGCTAGCTAAGATGCCATGGCAGGCCTTGAACTTGTGATCCTCCTGCCTCAGCCTCCCAAGTTGCTGGGATTACAGGTGTGTGCCACCATATCTGGTCCCAACTTCTGAAGGGTCCCTGCTGTTTGTCATCTCTGGCTTTTACAACGACTGCTTGTTGTGCAATTCTAGCTCCAGCCCCACTTGCTAAGGAACCTGGGATAGAGGAGGTGGAAAGGCTCAGAAGGCAAGGAGTTCTCTGTGACTGGGGGTGAGGTTCAGACAGGTTGTTACTTGGAAATAGTCATTCAGGGTCACCAAAGTGTCATGATATCAAGTGAATGTAGCCACTCAATATGGATGACACACAGTCCTGGCTCCAGGGTCAGTATATCTCAGCCACATTCACTGTGCCATAGAAGACATCAGCATGGCCCCATAGGGTCCTGGACACACACGCACTCCACCAGGCTTGCAAACTTAGGCACAGAAGGGAGAGCATTTTAGGCTGAAAAATCAAGTGCAGGCACCTAGGTTAGCTTCAGGAATCACAGTGGAGACATTCACATGTGTCTGAACTTGAACAGCTAATACATGGGTGTGTCCACACACACAGCACTGGGTATAGGTCAGACGTAAATTGGGTCTCCAGTGTGGGTCTTGGCACCCAGTGTCACAGATGAGCACGTGTGCATACCAGGTCTAGACAAAGTGGGGTCCTTAACCCTGGGCTCAAATATACAATCTGTGAGACTTGGAGCAAGTTATTTGATCTCTCGGTGCCTCTCTTTCCTCATCTGTGAGGTGGAGATGTTTGCAAAGATGAAATAGGAAGGTGTGTGTGTGTGTGAGTGTGTGAGTGTGAGTGTGTTGAATCATACCTGCAACATGGTAACTGGTAACTGCTTAGTAACTGCTAGTTATTTTCAACAAAGGACACATGGATTTATTTGTGGGCACACATACGGCCACAGTAATCAGACATCTGCACAGACCTCCATATGATGGCCAAGGTCAAAACCGTGATTCAACCACAGCCATTTTTTTTTTTTGGGGGGGGATTTTTTTTTTTTTTAACTGCGGATTGAACCCAGGGGCACTCCATCACTGAGCCACGTCCCTAGCCCTAGTTTGTATTTTTTTAGAGACAGGGTCTCACTGAGTTGCTTAGGGCCTCGCTAAGTTGCTGAGGCTGGATTTGAACTTGCAATCCTCCTGCCTCAGCCTCCCAAGTGCTGGGATTACAGGCACGCGCCACCGCGCCCGGCCAACCACAGTCATACTGTAAAGAGTCAAAGTTGCAGGCACCAAACTAGAGGACCAACACTCAGATGAGGTCCCACCAGATCAGACTCCATGGCAACACCCAGACATACGGCTGAGCATTCCAGGTCAAAGACACGTAGCTGGAGACACAGATGACTGGGATAAGTCATGTTTATCCATCTCTGGATCAGCTCCCAAGCAAGATCCATGGTGTTCAAGGTCACTCATCAGCTTGCACCTATGGGGACCTGGTCCATGCACATGGGTGGGAGGTGGACACCGCCCCCCATGAACACACACACACATACACTCAAACACACAGTGACACACATCTGTGACAAAAAACAGTGAAGTCTCAGCAGCATAGAGTGGGTAATGCATATAATAAGCACTCAACAAGGACTGAGAAACCAAGTGTACAGACTCTGGGTTCCAATCCTACGCCTGCCACACACACACACACACACACACACACACACACACACAATGGCATCATGCACAGGGCATAGCCTGGGATGTTTGGAGGTCACAGAACCACAACCTTCTACAATGGGCAATGTGCAAGTGGGCAGAGTGTACCCCCAAGGTCACAGTCATGCACACAGGCACCCTCACTGGGGCTGGATTTGCATAATTGGACCCAGTGTCCCCACTTTGCCCACCAAGGTGAGGGAGAGGCCAGGGGAATGCGGATGTGGTGGACGAGGGGCTTAACAAAGGAAGGCGAGGTCGGCCTATGCAGAGGGGCGGGAGGGTGCTGCTGAACAGCTGGGCACCGGGCTGCACCTGGCCAGTCCAAGCTGGAGGAGGGCGGAGGCCCCAGCTGGGTGCAGCAGGCAGGTGGGAGGAGGGAGGTGAGGGCAAGGGAGAGCCCCAGGGGAGGCTGGCCATGTGGGGGAGGCCTTAGGGACCCCTAAGGGGAGGGCCTGGGGGGCGGGGGGCAGGAGGGGGTTAATGAACAGAGTCTACCCACCAGTTTCTCCCAGGAAGTGTCAGGTTACATTTGATTTTCCCTTGGTTGGTGGCAGAGCTAGGGCTGGAGTTCACCTGCTGTCCAGGTGCCCTTGACCTAGTGGCCATCCCTCTGAGTCACAGCCCCCTTCCCTTGGCACACGAGGCCTATGGTGCCCACTTCACATGGACGTGCCATGCCCGGCACACTTCGGGGGCCCCATGTTTAATCGTCAACAACCACCGTGGGGGAAGGACCGCGACTCCATCATTCACTGGGGAACTAGGAAGCAGCAGAGGTGGGATCTGAACCCAGAGTCTGTGCTCTTGGCTTCTCAAACCTGTTGGGTGCTTATTACACACAGCACCCACATTATGCTACTGACACCCCGCCATTATTGTCACAGGCACGCGTTATCTTATCCAGAAGGTACTTGAGGTCCAGAGAGGTAAAACAAGCTTCTCAAGATTACCCAGCAAGGAAGAGGCAGGCCCAGGACTCAAACTCAGATTTGTGAGATGCCAGGACTGTGCTCACTGTCATGGGCAAGGAGAGGCTCCAGACAGCATGGTGCTTCCAGAGCCCCAGTGGCTTTCAGGGTGGGGCGAGGACTCAGGGACTTTGGCAGGTGGCTCAGGTGGAGGAGGGTGGGGGCAGGGTCATTGGCGGTCTCTCTGAGGTAGGAGCTGAGGGGTTCCAGGACCTGCACATTCTGGGGAAGGAACACCACACTCCCGGGCAGCAGGACCCACCCTGGGCCCCCCTCACCTGCAGATGTCAGCAGGAAGGAGAAGGTGAGCAGAAGCCACATTGTGGAGAGGGGCCGGGCTCAGCTGAGTCTGTGGAGAGGGGAAGGAACCGGGCTGGACCCTCCTGCGTGCCCAGGCTCCCTCCAGGCACCAGCTCATCCCTCCCCAGCCCCTGCTGTTTAAAAACTTCTTTTTACCACCCTCTCCCCTGGCCCCCCACCTGCTCTTCCTGCTGGGTCCCCCATCTCTGGTGGGTCTGCTGTTCGTCTAGGCACCAGGACAGACCCCAGGGCCCCCCGCAGCCTGTCAGACCCCAGCACCATCCCAGCAGCCCCGGATCTCCGCATCCCCATGGGCCTTCTCAGAACCCAGTCCCAGCCTCCTCTGGCCTCTCAGGTCCCCCTCCAGTGTAGCAGTTCCCCACCTGTCCCCCATCCATGCTCCTCCCTGCTCACATCCCTCCACAGACCCTGAAGGGACCCTGGGATAAAATCCCAGTCCCTCAGCCCCACTTTAGAAGATGTGAGTGGGTTCCTGGCCTTCAGCCTGCCTGACTTTGTCCTTCTAGGTATGTCTGGAGCTGCTGTTTCTCCTTCCCAGTGTCATGGCTCCACACCTTTGCTCAGACTCTGCCCCTATCAGGTAGGCCCTTCTCTTCAAGGTCCACTTCCCCCTGAGGCCTTTTCTGACCTCACTGTCCCTCAGTGGCGTCTCCCTCCCCCATGAGCCTGGGACCTCCTGTGAGCAGCCCCCGCTGACTTGGATCTGGATCCCAAGTACTGCCTGCTGCTGGCTCTGGCCAAGGGCAGACCTGGGGAGGCTTTGGGAGTGAGTTGAAGTCCTTCCCTTCACCTTCCGGATTTGTACCTCTCCTGCAAGGCTCAGATCGCTCTCCTCTGGGAGGCCCAGTACCTAATGGTTGTCTTCTGGACCCCACAGGATGGAGGCCCATCCTGCCTCCATGACAGCACAGATGCCTACAAATGCTGCCTGGTCTTGTCCCTTTCCCCCACTTGGGGGCTCTGAGGAGGGGACTCAGGTCAGGTCCTCTCTTGGGGCCTGGCATGCAGGAGAGCTCCATAAGGTTGTTCTCCTGACCACGTCCTTGGCTCTGTCATAGTGCTTCAGTGACAGCATTCTGGTTCTCCCCATCTCCCCTCCTCCTATGGGGGCCTTTCTAGCAGCTTCAGGACATTGTCTTGGTTCGGGTTCATCTTGAGACTTCAGTAAAGGGCACATGGACCTCTCCAGTACCCTTGACATTCGATTCCCCCAGGGTGGTCTGTGTTGCCCCTCACCACTCCCCCTTCCCAAGTTTTTCCTTAAAGATCTCACCCCCTCCAGATCTCCAGTAGCATCTACGGTAGCTTGGATGGCAGAAGAAGGGAAGAAGGCACCAGAGTGCCTGAATTTATAAGGTCCCAGCCCCACCTGGGTCTAGGGGTGGGGTGGTGCAGGGTGGGGCGAGAGGTGTCCGAGAGAGAGGTGTCAGATTTACAGGCTGGACGCCTTAGTGCCTGGTGGGGTGGGGGACTAGGTTTAATGAGCATTTATGGGCTGAAGCTCTTGTCTGAGTCTGTGAGGAGGAATTTTCCTCCAGGGGCAGGGGACAGGAAGGCAAGTGCAAGAAAAGTTGGAGGACCTCAAAATACAGAGCTTGGAATTGTGGGTGTGGAGTGTGGAAACTGGATTCTAGAGTCATACTGCTTGTGCCTGGGACAGGGTTCTGGACCTTGGATTCTGGAGTTGGAGCTTAGAGTCTGGATATGGGTCTTGAGTTCTGGATTGTTGGGTCCTGAATTTGTCATTCATGACTTGAAGTCTGGAATGTGGATTGTGAAGTGAGATCTGGGGTCTGAAGTCTGGAATCTGGATTGGGGGGGGTGGTCAAATTATTGAATGTCCTTCAAGGTCTCAGGCTTGGATTCTGTATCCCAGGTATTTGAATCCAGAATCCAGATTAGGAATCTGGACTTGATGTCAGAAACCTTTGGAACCTGGGACTTGAGGTCGGAACTTTGCACATGCTGTGTGAAGCCTGGGGCAGATTTGGATGCCTTGTTTCTAGAGTGTGGTCTAGACTCTGAGATTGGGGAACATGAAGTGTGGAGCTGAGGGTCTGCATTGCACATGTAAAAGGCTGGACCAGGAGACAGGCTTGGCTTCCCCAAGTCTGAGATTGCTAGAATCTTGACTGTAAGGGATGAATTTAGAGATTGGGAACCTAGATCTGTGTTCTGGATTCTGTGGTCTTAATTCTGGGTTCTGGAGCTTGAACTTCTGAAGGCCAGAGATCAACACTAAGATGAGGAAGGCTTCAGGTATTTGAGGCTGGCTCCCTGTGTTTCAGAACCCCAGAGGCCTCTGAGCAATTGTCTAGAGTGTCACTAATGGGTAGGTTCAGAGAGCAGGAGGGACTTACCTCAAGTCAACCAGCAAAGGATGGGACCTGTTACAGACCTGGTTCCTCTTTTGTCTGGAGAGGCATTTCCATTAGGGGAAGCTGCCAAAGGTTGGGGCTCAGCCCCATCAGATGGAAAGGCTGTCCAAATATCTAGAATATGGACTTTCAGATTCTAGGACCACAGGCCCCAAGGCATTTGGCGGTCTAGGTCTTCAGATACTGTGGAACACGGGATTTTAGAATCCTCTAACACCACAGATGGCCAGACACCCCGAAACTCCGGAGCTTTCCATGTCCGGGAGTCCCAGACCTTCAGGCATTCTAGAACTTCTGGTCTCCAGCCGTGGACAACTCCAGACCTGAAGACTTTCTGGATGCCTAGGCTGGAAGCCCTTCCAGAGCTCCTTGGTCCCTTTTTCTCCCCCCAGGTCTGGGTGGCAGCTGGTTTCTGGCTGGGGCTGGCTCCAGGCCACGCCCCTGCTCACTGGGACTCCTGACCGCCCTGTCAGCTGGTTATGGCGGCTTCCTCCTTAATAACCTCTACAGAGGGGCGGCACAGGCAAAAGTCATGCAGAGGGCAAGAGGCAAGGAGGAGGAAGCCAGTGTTCCGACCCCAGGCACAACCAGTTCCCTGCGGCCCCCTGGCCACGTGCGGCTGTTGGCAGGCGGTGGTGGTGACAGAGAGATGAGCCACAGGCTTCCCGTGCCAGGCCTGAGCTAAGCGCCTTCCATCAGGGCCGCACATGCTCTTCCTTCCAGCCCACGCAGACATTGGGAGCCTCCATGTGACACCAATGGGGACACGGGATCTGCAGCTTGTGGGCCAGCTGGGAGTGTACCAGCCTGGCCCGCGAGGGGACATTGGTGACCGGCCTCCTTCTTGCTCCGGCCGGCTCAGACCCGTGCAGTGCCCGGGACTGTCTACCAGATGCCCTTCACCTGCCCTGCGGCCTGAGGCCAGACCTCTGACCCCCTCCCCTCCTTGGAGAAGGAGAACCCTCTGCGGGAGGCTCTTCCTGCAGCTGGGGGTTAACCCACCAAGCATGAAGGACTCCTCCTTCAGACCTGAACTCCAGGCTCCAGGGGTCACCTGCTCCTGGGTGACCCCTCCCCCACTGTCATGAGGGCCCTCCACTCACCATGCCCTAACTCATTTCAATATCCAGACCATCTATGGGACTGTCCCACCATCCTCTCCACCCATTCATCTGACCAGACCCCAGAGCAGTCCACCCTCCCCTCCCTCATGCTCTGCACCCCATCCATCCCCAGTCCTCAACCTGCCCCACCCTGTCTCTCCCTCTCCCCTCCTCTCTGTCCCCTTGGCCTGGCTCCAGCTCAGTCATTTTCCCTCCCTGGCTCCTGGCCCCTGGCCCCAGCCAACTTCTTATCCATACCTGGCTGTCTGGCCCCTGTGGTGGTGGCAGTCCCCACGTGGCCACAGAGGGTCTTCTCATACTCAGAGCCCGCCTCTCCCCTCCCCTACTCACAGCCTCCCTGAGGTGGCTCCCTGTAAAATCTCATCATCGGAAGACCACCTCAGAGAGTCTTTGCAGTAGTGTGGGGCTGATTTGTAAGGAGATAAGCTTGCTTTGTACTGATGCCTGATAATTCCACTCCTCTTTTCCTCTTGAGCAGAGGAGGTGGGAATTGTTCAAGACCACAGAGGCTGCTGAAGTTGGGGAGGTCAAGAGACGGTGGGGAGGGGTCATGTGTGGCCTTTGGGTGAGGCCCCTGTCTGCTGGTGAGGTGCTCAGGGGTTGTAGGTTGGGGCGGGCAGAGGAGGTGGGACCTTCTTGGGGTTGGATGAGGTAATCCCCATGGAACAAGTGTGCCAATTATAAATCAGGCTGACACTGTAAAGACCACACAGCACCTGGATCAGACGTGGGCTCTGGAGTGAGCTGGGCTGGGTGCTAATCCTGTCCCTGCCACACAGTGCTGTGTGCCCTTGGGTACATTGCCCAGCCTCTCGGTGCCTTGGCTACCTTGGCTATTCAGTGGGAGTGGGATTGCCTCCAACCCCTCTGTAGAGGAGGCATTACTGCCTGACATGTAGTCAGTGCAGGGTGACCCTAAACCTTTATTTTTAGTGGTGGGTCTTGAACCCAGGCGTGCTCTAACACTGAACCACATCCCCAGTCCTTTTTTATTTTATTTGGACACAAAGTTTCACTTAGTTGAACAGGCTGACCTTGAACTTGCTATCCTCCTTCCTCAGCCTCCTGAGAAGTGTGTGCCACAGTGCCCAACTTGAACAATTATTATCAGTCCTGTTTCCTCTGGAAACAGAACCTGAGGAATGAGGGGGTCCTTCTCAGATGACAGTTGGCAACGGCGGAACTTTGTTTCTTGATCTCCTGAGATGGCACTTTTCTCAGAATCCCTGAACCCCCTTTAACAAGAACCCCATTATTCAGATGCATTAATTGAGTCTCAGGGAGAGAAAATGGATGTGTGAGACCTGAGTGTGAGAGTGTGACATTGAATGGGAAGAATGCTGCGTGTGGAACATAGCTTTTCTCTGGGGAAAATGGGAGAGGACACAGAAAACCTGCCCTTGTTCTTCTTGTCCTGAGGGGGGTTCTTGCCACTAGGTGGCGCCAGCGAGTGTTTGTCCATAGGAGGTTCTTTCCACAGTCAGGGGAGGAGGCTGAGGCCTGGACCCCTGGACCTGAGAGAGGATCTGCAGTCCAGGGTCCCTGAGGGAAGAAGAGGCTTGCGACATGAACAGCAGTAGAGCCGAGGGTCCTGGCAAGGCGGGGGTGCATTAAAACTGTTCCACCTGGGGCAGGAAGGACATGTCAGACTCCGGGGGATACACTCAGGGAGGTGTGTCAGACTCCATGGCCAGAGTCCATGGCCAGTTTGTCATACCCAGCTGGTGGCAGGCATGGGTTGGTGTACAATTGGGTGAGTTGAGAATGCCACAGGGGACTCCTCCAAAGGACTGGAGGAACTGCAGCCACCATGGGGCTCCAGAGTCACCCTGAGAGAGACAGACCTGGAGACAGAGCTGGACAGAGATGCAGGAAGAGCTGCCCTGAGGGTCCTCCCCACAGGGAGCGCTGCAGCTCTGCTCCTCCCTCCTATGACCCTCAGTGCTGGCTCCTTTGTGTAGAACTGGCCAGCTAAAGGGCAGAGGTGCTGGCTGCTGACAGGGCTCCTGGGTGGAGTCCAGCCCTGCAGGAATGGGAGAGAGGGGGAGAGGGGGAGAGGGGGGGGGGGGGACAGGGGGAGAGGGGGGGAGGGACAGAGGGGGAGAGGGGGAGAGGGGGAGAGAGAGAAAGAAGAAAGAATAGAGAAGAGAGGAAGATGAACACGCCATTGGAGGGGTCTGGGCCATCTCCTGGCTCTCAGGGAAGGACTCAGTCTGAGGCACAGCCCAGTCCCCTCCCTTGGACCCTGATTCATTTTATGTGTCAACCTGACTGGACTGGACTAAGGGATATGCAAATATTAGGCAGAGCGTCATTCTGGGTGTGTTTCTGAGGGTATTTCTGGAAGAGATGAGCATCTGAGTAAAGATCTGCCCCACCCTGTGGGTGGCCATCATCCAGCCCATCGAGGGCTCCAGAAGAAAAAGTCAGGAGAAGGGCAAAGTCCCTTTCTCCTTGAGCTGGGACATCGGCTTCTCCTGCCCTTGGACACTGGTGCTCCTTCTTCTCCGTCCTCTGGAGTTGGGCTGAATGACACACTGGCTTCCTGGTCCTTCAGGTCACAGACAGCAGGTGGCAGGACTTCGTGGCCCCCATAATCCTGAGAGCCGATTCCCGAAGTAAATATCGTGCAGTGCATCTATAAATCCTGTGGGTTTTATGTTTCTGGGAAACTGACTAACACAGACCCCTCTCTTCCCTCATCTGGCCGCCGCCAAGCGCAAGCAATGAAAGCGAGGACTTCCACCCTCCCTCAGACACACGCATTCCTCCCCCATCTGCTCCTCTGGCCACAGAGGTACAGATGTCACCTGCAGGCAGGAGAGGAGAGCATGGCTCTGGGCAGGACACACACACTACAGATGTATATATGATGACTCTGTGGCTCTGGCTTGGCCCCAGAGTTTGTGCATCTCAGCAAACTCAGTGTCCTGCAAAGTCACCCATGTGGTCGTATTTATTCGTGAACAACTGGACTTGTGCACTTAGGTCCTGACAAGGACAGTGCTTCCAGCTGAAAGGTACCTGGCATGTGTCAGGTTGCTGTTTGGATCATCACGGTGGATGTTCAGGTGTGAATGTAGATGGACGGCTAGGACCTGGACAGATACACAGATGTCCAGCAGCCTCCAGTGTGCTCAGGACATCTGATGTCACACAGGCACACACCACACATAGGACCTGGCCATGCAAGATGGGGTCTTACTAAGGTGCACAGAGAGAGACACCAGGTGCCCTCAGATCCCAGAGATGGAGGCGGTCATGGGTCTGTGGTACAGTGGTCACACCCAGAGTCTATCCACCTGGGTTCGACTATATGGGCTCTGAATCCTTGAGAAAATCAGTTGACTATAGAGAGCTTGCATCTCATCTGTTCAGTGAGACTGCTAAAGGATTAAACGGAAAACTCAGTGTGTGTGTGTGTGTGTGTGTGTTTGCACATTTGGATGGGTGTGATGATGCCTGCCATATCATAACTGCTTCATAGTCAGGCCCGGTAGCACACGCCTATAATCTCAGTGGCTCGGGAGGCTGAGGCAGGAGGATCACGAGTTCAAGGTCAGTTCAGCGACTTAGTAAGGCCCTAAGCATTTCAGCGAGACACTGTCTCTACATGAGAAAATACCAAAAAAACAGGGGGTGGGGATGTGGCTCAGTGGTTAAGTGCCCGTGGGTTCAATCCCCAGTACCATAAATAAATAAAATCACTGCTTCATAAACATTAGTCGTTTTGATCCAAGATGCATGATTTATTTCATGGATACACGTATTGATACTCACATTGTGGAAATCAGCATGGCCAGCATCCTTCACATTCTTTCTTTGGGATGTGTGAATGGTATGCTTGGGGCATTTGTGAGCCTGGGGCTGAACACACCTCTTGGCTAGACCTTAAAGTGTAATCCATTGCCCACACACAGCAATAAGGATGCTCCTTAAAACCTGACCTCTGGAACTGTAGGAACACAAAATGAAGCATTCGGCTCAGCGTCCCTGGGTGTCCATCGACCACCTGGAAGTTTCTCTCCTCCTTTCACAGTTGGGGTCTGGGGCTCCGCTGTCTCCAGCTCTGTGAGTGCTTCTAACTCAGCATCTCTCTCTTTCTGGCTGCGTCTGACCCCATCTCTGTCCTCTCCTGCACAGCGTTACAGGGGATCTCTGCTGTCAGGGGTCACTTCTCCCATGCAGGCCACACCCATCAGGGTCAGGTGTAGCCAGGGTGCCTGGGCGGGGCTGTCCTGTCAATAGGACATTGTGGTGTGGCTGGGCACTTCCCAGCTCACATGCCAGATGGTGTGAGACGCAGCCTGAGGCTGCTTCAGGTGCCTCCTCAGGGGCAGTGTGCCTGCCAGGCGCACTCTCTTGGGGCTGTGTGGGTGGGCGGTTCCCTGAAAGCTGAGTGAGGGACAGACCAGAGTAGGCCACCTGGGTCCGCTGACCCTTTGGGACTCTTGACATCCTATTCCCTTCACCCAAGCCTCCAGAGTCACTGGTTCCAGCTCCTGTCCTTCAGGGGCCATGGCGTCCCCTGGCACGTGCTCCTGGCACCCAACCTCAAGGCTCCTACCCTCTAGATCACTCTCACATCAGGACTTCAGGAAATGGGATGTTCCCAGTCTCCCACTTTTGCCCCAGGGACCTATGAGACCAAGTCCCATGTCCCTCTATACCAGGGGCTGTGTACAGCCTCTTCCTCTGTCACAACCCAGGAGTGGGGGACCCCTGCTTCCTCACAACCAGCGACCCAGACCCCAGCTCAGGCCTCCCCTAAGATCCAGGCTTTCTGCTCTGCATCCCACCCTCAGGACCTGCCTCGGTACAGGGCATGGTGCGGGCAGCAGAGAGGACCCACCCCAGCCAACCAACCACCGGGCCGGCCCAGCCCAGCCCAGCCCAGCCCAGCCCAGGCCACCACACCCGTGCATGGGAGGCCTCACAGCACTCTTCCAACCGCTGCTGTCCAACCCCGATGCTGGCTCCCTCCATTTCTCCCCTGCCCTCCTGACTCAGTCTCTCAGGGAGATGCAGGTGCCACATCGCCACATACTGACACTCCTTTAGTCTGCCCGCCGGGACTGGGGAAGCACTGCTGCACATTCCTGTCAGGTCAAATTTGGGCGGCTGCAGGGAGAGGGAGCAAAGTCACCTAGTAACACACTGTGCCCGAAGTGACCAATGAGGCAGACCTGCTGACCCTGACGTCCACCTTGGGTCCACCTTTTCCTGGGCAGGACCCTTGACCCTTTCCTCTGTATAAAAACCCTGAGCAGCCAAAGCCATTTGCAATTTCTTCTGGCTCTCCCACCCCGACTTTCACCCTGGGGGGCTGGAGATTTCGCGTGGGACACAGACTCTAATAAATCTCAAGTCACTACTTTTGTCTGACTCTGGTGAACCCTCCTGGTGAGCTTACTCCTTTGGCCACCCACCGCCTTTGCGAGCTTTACAATTCCCACAGGTGTGAGCTCTCTCACCAAGACATCTGCCAGGACACAGATACACCGGTCACACACAGACATGAGCATGTTTAGATGTCACATGGCTGGGTGTCACACCTTGGAAGGACAGCAGCAGGTTGGTCTCAGGGACACATGCCCGGGTTGGCAACACTCCCGGTGGCAGGTACAGACACCTGCACAGG
>JAJEJO010059884.1:0-25237 GCA_020662805.1 Glaucomys volans | reverse complement strand
TCTCTATGGTGTCCTTTATCCAATTCACATACGGAAATATTTTGGTGCAGAGGGCAGGCCTTTTGGGGCTGCCACATAGGGTGTGGCCCCATGACATGACACCTTGGAGCTCACCATTGCAGACCAGTGGGCCCCCTGAGTCACCCTGGGAACAGGAGAGTGGGAGGGAGTGAGAAGGGTCTGGAGGGCCTGGGTTCTGACTGCAAGTGCAGCTCTCAGCCCTGTGGACTCCTGAGCCTACCCCAGAAGGAGGCAGGCAGGGGCTCCAACAGAGGGACAGAGTGCTGGCCAATGGGACTCAGAGTCTGTCTCCTGCCTGGGGGTGGGGGATGGTCCAGGAGCACAGGCCCTGCAGACCAGGCAGTAAGGAAGGAGTCGGACCAGCTGTGGGACACTGCCCTCGGCTGGGCTCAGAGCTTGCTGTCTGGGGAGCTTCTGACTAGACAGCCCCTATGTGTTGGAGGAACAGGTGAACTTGGTGTGGAGGGGCCAGGTGCAGGTGTGGGGTGGACGTGGGTGGGGGCATCTGAGGCTCTGGGGCAGGGGCTGCAGCTGGGCAGCAGAGGAGCGAGGGGGCTTAGCTCTCAGAGCCCAGTTCAGAATCCCAAGAGCCCAGACCCCAGCCCTCCCACATCCTGGGGGAGGGGCTGGCTCACCACACAGGTGTCTTTGCCACCTTCCAAGTGCCCGGCACATAGCATGGTGTCTGTCACCACCTGGGAATAGGCTTTGTCACACACTTCATTAGGCAGGATTTCAAGGTCCACACACTGGAGATCGTCTGGGTACACATCTGCAGGCCAAGGAGAACAAGGGCTGTGGCTGGATCCCCACCGGGTCCTCATCCCACTCCCTCCCACACCGTGTACAGCTCCAGGCTCCACGGTTTGGCCCAGACGCACACTTATCTGGTTCTATGCTGCCCCAGCCCGAGGTCAGGCAGGTGCTCCCCACTTCTGGCTCCTTGGTGGGCAGGTCCAGGACCTTCACGGCGTCCGTGATCTTGGCGGGCTCTGACAGTCGGAGCAGCATCAGGTCATGACTGTAATCCTCCTCGGGGAGGCGGGTGATATTCTTCAGGATGTTCAGGTTGAATTTTGGGTGTGGGAAGCTGCCACTGACTTGGACATGCTGAGCCAAATCTTCATCATCAAACAGGTTGTGGCGACCCAACCAGAGCTGGTAATTGCTGGGGGGGAATGGGATGGAGGGAGTGAGGAGAGGAGGGGTGGGGAGCACGGGAGGGTCCCCAAAGAGAAGGTGAGAAGGAGAATGCCAGGGACCAGAGCCAAAGGGAAGAGGAGAGACAGCGAAATGAGAAGGCAAGACAGGGACATAGGCATAAAGGGGAGAGCAGGGAGCAGAGGGAGCGGGCAGTGAGAGGAGGTGGAGGCCTGGGAGCCTCTCAGCTGCTGAAGGGCTGGCCAGGGCCCCACGGGACAGGCAGGCAAGCACAGAGCCCAAGCTTGGCCCCTCCCTCTGCCCCTCCTCGTGCTCCCTCAGTTGTCCTCCCAGCTCCAGTTTAGCCCCTCCGTGTCTCCCAGAGCACTGATGGGTCAGCAGGGAGGGGCAGGGCTGAGCGAGAAGCCCCTCCCAGGCATGGGGTTGGGGTGCATGCCTGCTTTTTTCTGGGTGCCCCTCATGCCACCCCCCCAATGGGGCCAGTAGTGATGGGGAGAGGGGTGAGCTGAAGACCTGAGAAAGCGAGAGAGGCAGCAACACGGAGTGGAGACATGGAGTGACCGGGATGAACAAGAGATGGGGGACAGAGACCAGAACACAGCCACAGAGAGAATGAGCTGAATACCAAGAGACAGAGACCCACAGGTGGGGACAGGGAGCTTCAGTCCCCGCTCTGCCACTCCTTGCAACGCTAGCACTATCCTCAGTCAGGCCCACCTTCGCCTGAGGTCACCCTGGGAATGGCCCTGGCTGCTCAGTCCTGTGGGGCGAGACAGCCTCCTCCCAGGCCCCTGGCCCAACTCACTCGCTGATGCAGTGGGCTGCTGTGAGCACCCACTGGGGGTGCACCAGGACGCCCCCACACTGGAACCTGCTGTAATGGTACACAGCCACCTGCCAGGGCTGCGAGTTCTTCTCACACTCCCAGCCGCCTATGATCCGAGACTGGATGGCCAGCGCAGCACCTGCAGAGAGGGTGGGGGACTGGACTCAGTGGGAACTACGCTGTGGGTCTGAAGGGACTCCGGGTAGAGGGCCGGGACTGGGGATCTAGGGACATAGCCAAGCGGTTTGGGGACGGGCCCCAAATTCAAGAGTCATCCCTGAGCTTGTGGGTTGATGGCTAGTCCCAGATGGGGAGTTTTGTGCTCTGAGAGCCCAGCTGGCCCCAGGAAAGAGGGCAGAACTCAGCAAGACAAGGAGCAGCATCGGGCCTGGAGGTCAGGTCACTCAGGGTCTGGGGCTGAGGGGTGGGAGGAGAGGGGACAGAGGAGGGATTCCAGAAACCAGGAGTAAAGGCCTCCCAGGAGGTTCAGAGGCGGGAAGACCTGGAGAGTTAGGGGCTCCGAGGCTAGGGAAACGGGGCCTGGGTTGAGCTTTCAAGGTTCTGGAAGGGATGAGGGTTTAGGGGACCAGGTCTGAGAGGATCATCATATCTGGGCAGGGGAATCTGGGGTGATTTAGGGAACTGGATTTGGCTGGAAGGGGTCAGCTGTGCTGAAGAGTTAGAATTTGGGGTTTCCAAGTTGAAGGATAAAGGAAGGGGAAGGGTTAAGGCTGGAGGGGCTCCTGTGGGGTTTCAGGGTGCTTCCTGTGCTGCAGGAATGGCCTCTGGTGGGAGGTAGCCCTGAGCACAGGGCTGTGTCAGGACTGGGTTGGGGACACCAGAGGGAGGGTGAGTGAGGGGTGTTCTGGGATAGGGTGATGGGCAGGCTCTGTTTCCCATGGGGATGGAGTTCCTGGCCGAGGGTGCTGGGGGGATCTTGGAGGCTGTCCCAGGACAGGCAGAGAAGGCCAAACCTCTGTGGAGGTGGAGATGGAGGACTCACCTGGCGTAAGTTTCAGAATCACATATTGTGGTTATTGTGGTTCTTTGGGGAGGTCAGGGCACGATGGTCCAACTAGGGAGGTAGTGGGGCCCTGGGGGTGGAGTCCAAGGAAGCCAGAGCTTGGCTGCTGGTAGGGAAGAGCTGGAGCTTGGGGAGAGATGGGAATTCTGTAGGGAAAGGAGCCTGTGGTTGCAGGGTTTGGGTTTTTGTCCTGGGAGGGATGACAGGGGTTACTGCATGAGGTTCTGGGGCAGAGAGAACTTTTCCATGCTCCTCCATCCCTGCTACCGTGTCTGGAGTCACATGCCAGCTTGGGAAGCCAGGTTGTCTGGTGGAGATTGGGAAACTTGGGGAGGAAGTGGGACTGGACATCATGGTCTGAAGGATGCTGACAGCTGGGTGGGAGAATCACTGGGTGATTCGGGACCTGAGAATTCAGGATTAAGACCATTGGGCCACAGAGGAATAGAGGGTTGGAGGGGATGATCAGGGTCCCAGGGTCTGTATGGGATTAGAGCTTCCTTGGAGGAGTTGGGAAGCCCAAAGAGAGAGACAGAGATGTGCTATGGACCTGGGAAAAGGAGAAAGTTCCCGGGCAATGGCAGAGAGCAGGGACCTCCCATGTGAGGGAAGGGGACCTATGAGGGAGGTGACAGTGTGGAGGCCTGGGAGAGAAAGGAAGCATCTGATACCCTGGTCTGGGCGAATATGCCTGGAGGGACAAGGCTGGGGTGCTGGGCAGGAGAGGAAGGACTCATGGGGGTGAAGGAGGCATGAGAGTCAGAGCCCTGTTCCCCCCCCCGACACCCCCCACTGTCTCACCAGTCCCCCCCAGAGATAGGGCGAGCCACAGAACCGGGAACCACATGGTGACAGAGGTGTCCAGAGGCAGGCAGGTGGTAAGCTAGGAGCTGAGGAACCTCCTTGGGGAGCCTTTAAAAACCCTCATCCCCCCAGAGCCCCGCCCCTGCCCTGCTGGCACCCAGATGCTGGCCAAGGCCCTGCCCCTGGTGACGGGCTGGGCTACCCTTTCCCACCCCCTGTGGAAGGGGAGGGAGAACCTGCACCTGTTGTCCTGCATGCCCTGGATCACACTGGATGCACTCCCAGGGCTGAGGTCAGGGGGCAGGGCCTGGAGCTCCTGGGGCCTTGCTCAGTGGGACAGGGCACTACCCAGAGCCCAGGGAGCAGCTTCTCAGCTGCCAGCTCTCCCTGAAATATAAGCCTTGTCATTCAGACTGCCCTGATGCTTGCACTCCTAGACTCGGTCCTTGTGTAGTAAAAATTGGGGGGACATGTTACCACAGGGATCCTCAGATCCCGGAATATGAAATATCCAGGGTCTCCCAGGGCAAGCTCTCTGGCATTCCCAAATCCAGTGTGTTCCCAAACAGAGTTGGGATCACAGTGACCTTTTCACTCCTTGTTTCCCAGGTACAGATGCTGAAGGTCATGTTCTCTGAAGCCCGACAGATGTGGATAAACTGCCCTCCTGGGTCACGAATATTAGCACTCTCACTCCACCAATTTAATATTTGGATCTCAAGAACCAGGTTCATGTGTGTCCATATTCCGTGCCATATTCCATGACTTGAAAATCACATTTTGGGATCTCTGAAGAGAACTAGAATGAGATTCCTGAAGCCTCAATGGTAAACCACAGGCTTTCAAAGTGTTATCTTGACTCTTTGATAAGTTCAAGGCAGCTCACAGGGTCCCAGCTTTGGCTGTCCAGGGATCTGGTTAAGGAAAGGAGGAGTTTGCCTTTTTTGTTTTTATACCCCCAAAAGATTCTTGAGTGATATCAAGAGAGAGAGAGAGAGAGAGAAAGAGAGAGAGAGAGAGTCAGTCCCACCCTAATCCCTTCCCCTCCCTATAAATGCTGGCAAAAAAAGAACTAACGCGATCCCCTGGCACACTGCTTTTAGTAGAATGGGTGTTCGTCGTTGGTCAGCTAAAAAATAAAAAATAAAGGCTTCTTTTGGCTTTACGTGATCGGCTTGGATGATCTTATTTTTGTTGGGTACAACCTTTGGAGGTCCCATCGAGGTCTGATTTCTCCAAGCCCTCATGTCTAAATTGGCCTCCTGTGATGGTTGCCTGGGAGCCCCCACCCTGATTAGAGGGGAGCTCCTGAGAGACGTGCCTCAGCCTCACTCTTGGGGGGATTCCAGTCCGTCTTCAGGACACTTTTCTGGATGAAGCCAACTGATATCCTCCCGTCTGTTTTGGTGAGTTGGCCCTCTGTATCTGGGGACATGTTCAGACTGGACGCAGTCGCTTACACCAGTCCCAGGTCAGGGCGAGACATTGCTCCTGTCCCCTGTAGGCCTCCTCGTGAGGCCTAGTCTGGTTGAACTTCTCATGGGGTCCAGTCTGGTGGGCCTGCTCCGTGGGGTCCAGTCTGGAGGACCTCCTCGTGGGGTCCAGTCTGGTGGGCCTCCTTCGTGGGGTCCTGTCTCGTGAGCCTGGTCTGCTTGGCCTCTGTGTGGGGCCCGGGCCTGGGCCGCTTGGCCTCCGTGTGGGGTCGGGGCCTAGGCCATTTGGCCTCCGTGTGGGGCCTAGGCCTGGGCCACTAGGCCTCCGTGTGGGGTCTGGTCCGCCTCCTCGTGGGGTCTAATCTGGTAGCCTCCCCGTTGGGCCTAATCTGATCATTGTCAGTTTGTGTTTGTCTTGTTAGTCTGGTTTGTGGTCATTTGTGCTTGCACTTTGCTTTTTATGTTGCATCTCTCTCCAGGACAGTCTACTATGGGACAGAATCAGTCAACCACATGCCCCACTGTTCTAACTTGTTTTTTTAGATCATTTTCAGGACTTCCAAGAACATGCCACTGACTATGGGGCTGCTGTTAATGGATTTAACTTAAGAAAGTTTTGTAAATCAGAATGGCCCACTTTCAAGGTTTATTGGCCCCCTCAGGGAACAACCGACCTCCCTACTGCCCTCAAGGTCCAAGAGGTCATCTTTGGAGGGCCAAATCATCCTGACCAGGTGCCTTACATTCAAATTTGGATTAACATACTAACAGATAAGCCAAAATGGCTTAAGTGTTGCCTTTCAGATTCCATATCCTCTAGTTCAGGAACTAGGAGACACTGTACTGTTTTGGTGACAAAGGCCAGACCAGACTTAAATGCAGCTAGTGCTGCCGCCATCCTTCAAGACTCAGGTAACTCTGCCAAAGCCATTTCCTAATCCTGGAGCTGAGGGAGGGGGAAAGTGGCTTGGGGGTGTCTGGCACCAGCCCTCTTGACCTCCCGTGGGGTGAGGGCGAGAAGGGACCGGGTCCAACACCTCCTCCAGTGTTACAGCATCCCCCCCACAGGGAATTGTTTTGCAATATGTAAATGACATGTGCCTCCACCCAGGAGAAATAACAAAAGCCCATTACAATCCTCTTAAGCATTCAAAACCTGTCCTGAGAAAATGGTGAAAATGCCCTAGGCATCAGGTTTCTGCTGAAACCAAATCTCAGATAGAACTTACATTGAATGATAATAGAGCAAACCCCAGTAGGAGACCAATTTCCAACCCAAGGGGGTAAAAAACCCAAAAAAGTGTTTTATTTGAAAATAACTAAGGGCTGAGTACTTGTTGAGCTCATAACTTTTGATCAGTCCTATTTTTTATTCAACTTAGGTTTTTGAACATCTTGTTACATTGCAGTGGAGATTCATGCACAAAAAGCTACAAGTTTTTTTGTGTTATGTGTATTGTTTTGTGTCCAAAAGTCATGTACATGATATTAGATTGACATAAAGTGCACTCAAAGAAATTAGAATTTAAAGAAAATGGATCCAGATATATTTGATTCACGTGATGTTAAAAGGTTCAATTTAAACTTAATAAATAAATGAGGGTAAAATATATTTAACCTTGCAATTCTCTAGGTGGTCAAATTAATAAAATGTTGATGTCTATAAAATGTGTAATATCAATTGTATTTTAGGACTTTTCTTCCATAAGAAAGAGATGGCAAATACTATTCAATATACTTGTCTGATCTTGGTTTTTACAGGAAAATAAGTAAATTAGATTTGATATATGTAGAACTAATCAAATATGTTTGTTAGAGATACCTGGTTAATTTATAAAGTTAAAATGTTGTTAAAAAACATCAAGTACTCTTAACACCTTAAATTCCATGGAGTAACATATTTTAACATTATTGGTGTTTTGTTAGATTGGTAAATAAAAGGATTTAAAACTATTTTATATCATCACTAAAAGCAAGGTTACTAAGAGTGAAATCCTAACAAGTACAATTCTATATACAAGGAATCCAAAAGTTTCAACTGTGATTCAATTAAAGTACTATAAATAACATAAATATTTCATCTTATTAAAATGGAATAATTTATCTAAATTCAGAAATTTCATAGGAGTTGTTTTAGAATACAAACAAAATGAGTCAACAGATTGGAAAGGGAAAATAGAAGGTTCTAGGTATGAAAATATATTCAGTAAAAGGAAAAAGAAAACGCTCTGGGTAAGAAAGTCTGTGTGTAGGTAAAGGGCAAATTCCAACAAGTTTTTGTGTAACTAAGTGGTTATATGTATGGAAGACCATCAAATAGAAATTGTTTAAGGTTTTTCCCTCAGGTCAAATGTTAATGGGCTGATATAAACCAAAAGTGTAAACAATATGTTAAACATTGTGTCTGTTAAGCTTTATTCTTTAGAGCAATTAGTCTTAAAAATTGGGGTTTATACAATTCTGGTTAAATAACTGTTAAAGTATTGTATTATGTTACAGAGTCTAAATTTGTCTTTAAAAAACTGAAATTTGGTTACATCAAGATAGTTGTGCTATTATTCTTCTTTGTAATATCAATGTGTCCATATCTTCCAGGTACACAAGTCTTTAGAGCAGACAATTTGTTAAGCTGCTGTTCTCCAAATTAAACTTATCTGTGTTGATAATTTCAAACTTATAGGAATGGCAAATTTTATTGGGGACTTGTTTTTATCATTTAAAATTCTGTAACAGAACCTGCTATCAATAGGGTATATGTAAATTTGTTACTTTTTACACTGAGATCAAAATTTAAATGCAAATGTATTTAAAGTGAGTGAGAGGCTGATTTGTTTAAAGGTTAATATCATGAAACATCTGGTCACTTTGCCACACAAAAGGAAAGTTAGAAGCTCTCAGCCTTTCCTTGATTTGTTTTAAATGTAATATATTGTGTTAGCAATATTCACATAGATTCAGGAAACAATACATGTAAACTGTGTAAAATGATGTTCTAAGAGGAGACAAAGATAACTTCAAAACTGGAACACTCTGCCTAAGATTGTAAAAGGCGCTGCCTTACCTGAAATAAGGGTCTGCCTCCCACCCTGAATGCCTCCAAAAAATAAGTCAGCTTTCAGCTCATTTAAAGTTATATTCAAAAGATAGTTATTTGTTGTAAAATTACTGTGATATCGAATAGGAAATATAATATGTAACTCAGGCAGGATTTAAGATGACTGTTACACAAACTAGATATGTTTTTACTGTTGTTAAATCTATTTTATATTTTCCTTGTAAGCTCTATAGCTGAGGCCTGATTAATGTTTTGAAGAAGTACTGCTTCAAGAACAACCTAAATACATTTGAGATGCTAATCCATCACCTATAGAGCGGATGAGATAATATAAACCCCAGTTAGAAAAAAGGGACTAAATAACTGCAAAGTTATAGACATTGGAGTTAAAGCCCCGTACTCTTACTCTGTGATTGGTGAGACTGGCTTGCTGGATATTTAAGATCAAGATTAACACAGGAGGGCCAAGAAAACCAGTTTTGGTTCTTGTCCCCAGAGTCAGCCTGAATCCAGGGAAAGGGAGAGTTTCTCCAAGGAGCTTTGCAACTCTGGGTCATACAACCTTCTGATCAGGGAGATTGATGAGACTCACTAGGGGATAAAAAGTCAATCAGTGCACCTGCTACAGAGGAGGGTCATTGCAAAAGGCAAAAACATCCCTACTGACCCTACCTAGCAAATGGTACTAAAGGGGCTAAGAAGCTACTCTCAAATTCCCCACGAGTGACCCCTGTGGGAACTCAGCTGACTCTTAAGAGGCAAGAACAGGTCAATTTGACCAGCTTGATCTTAAACACCTAGCAAAATAGTTAAAACCAAATCATAGACATTCTTGGGCATTTAAAAGAAACAATAGTTTCATGTAATTTAAGATGTACTTGTGTTAGCCCCTAGAATAGGACTGGAAGCTACAAAAGAGAGATTCTTAGGTACATTCTCAGGTACATTCTTTGGCAAATGTACCTGATAACTATCAAGAGAAACTGTCAGAGTCAGAAATTTTTAATCAGGTTAAGGCCTACAGATCTTCCTGAGCTGTACAGGTAGGCTTAATCTATGTTCGTTAGTATGATTATCTAGCCCTAAATAACAGAAATATAGAGATCTCTACTAAACACAAGTTATAACAATAAAAGGATGTTTTACAAAAATCAGATGACATTAACTAGCTTAACTATATTTCCTGGGGACATCAATAACATTAAAAATTAGAAGTTGTGTTTCCATTCCTGATCACTCTGCAAATGTTAAAGTTCCCAAATAAAGGCCTCAACTTCTTCAGCCTTGATAGGCCTTGTTATAGGAACAACTTCTCAGTTCTTCCACCTGGTGAGAGATTAACTTCTATCATGTTCATGATATTCACTGACGTGTTCCAGTTGTTGCGACATTTACTCTGTATTAATCTCATGTCGGTACTTACATCTTTTGTTTCTCTCTCATAGAAGCGCCCATCCCAGATGACCTTACAACTTGCTCCTCCTAAACAGACTTCTACCCTGGACCCCTCATTGACCAGATTTCTAAAAGGAACTTCAAACTTCTTTCCCCATTCTGCCCCCTTCCAGCTCAAAGCAGCCAGAGCGGTCATCACCCCCTCTCCTTACAGCAGTGAAAAGTTCCTAATGCAGGACAGGCAGCTAGTATAGAAGAAGGAATCTGGTCATATTGAGAAATGGAAGCCATCAGTCTGGGAAGTTGGAGTCTGAAAAACCACTAGTTTCCTAAACAAGGATTTGTTAGTGTGGATAAGACCAGTGGGGAATGTTATACTCCCCAAAAAGATTCTCGAGTGCCATCAGGAGAGAGTCAACCCCACCCTGATCCCTCCCCTCCCTATAACCCCACCCTAATCCCTCCCCTCCCTATAGCCCACCATAATCCCTTCCCCTCCCTATAAATGCTGGCAACAAAGAACTAACATGATCCCCTGGCACAACTCTTTTAGGTGTATGGGTGTTTGTTGCTGGCCAGCTAAAAAATAAAAAATAAAGGCTTCTTTGGCTTTATGTGATTGGCTTGGATGATCTTATTTTCGTTGGGTATAACATTGTCATGACTAGCAGGAAACCTTGAATTAAATCTTTAAAATAAAGAAGTCATTCTTGGTAGCCTAGTGTGCGTGGGTCCTCTCTGGGGTCCAGTGATACAGAGTATTTACCCAATGCCAGACACTGTTCTATCAGTTCATAAGAATTACCTCAACCTCTCCTCATGACCACCCCAGGAGGCAAGTGATATCATGATCAGATCTTTGCAGATGGGAGGAGCCAGGGTGAGTGAGGTGAGAGCCTGTTCAAGATCACGCACCTACTCACATGTGCTGAATGGACACAGCCCTGCTTGAAGCCATTTCCTCTCACCTACTAGAGGGACAAAGATTGAGATGGAACCCTGCTCTATGTCTCTCAGACCCCCACCCCCAGCTTCTGGCTCCCATTTCCCTTCATGTCCATAAGAAAGAATTCCTACAGAGAAACTTGGATCAACTTCTTATCGTGGTGTTAAACAGATGACCTTGAACAGCAGCTTTGGCTTCAGGCAGGACAAGTCCTTGGCTAACATCTGGGACTTGGACAGGGACATAGCAGGTGCAGGTGCAGGAGTAGCCTAGGTAGGATGGGCTGCGGCCAGCTGTGAAGGCTGCCACTCAGTCAGAGAGGCCAATTAGTCAGTTCCTCTTCATGGTTTCCCTGATCCACCCCAGGTAGCGGCAGACTTTGGTATAGACACCAGGCTTGGTGGTGGTGTCACAAGGGACGTCACCCCAGGACACAATGCCCTGCAGAGTACCCCTACACACCAGGGGTCCCCCAGAGTCACCCTGCAGGGAGAAAACGGTGTCTCAGATTGAGTGGGAACTTCCTGGATCACCATTCCCAGTCTCAACCAAAACCCAAGCCAACACATCATGAGCCGATTTAACCCAACCAACGCAACCCAACCCCAACCCAATACAACTCCACGGAACTCATCCATCTACACCCTCAGGCACCCCCAGCTAAACCTAAGAAAACTGAACCCCTCAGAGCAAAGCCGTGGCAGCCATCCTCACATCCAACGCAACTCAGTCCCAATCTCCTCTCCAAATCCATCCCATCCCACCTCAACCCCAACATATTTCCCACCCGAATCAAACCAAACTCTTCCCAATGCATCCTCACACGAATGCATGCTATCCCAAGCTAAATGCCACATTCTGCACTCCAAACCAACCCATCCCTGTCCCCATCTTGAGCTCCAACTCCCACCTCACCAGCATGATAACCACTCTTACCATCCCATCTCCAGACCAGACTCTAGGAGCTTCCGTGGCTCCAGTCACACAAAACCCATGCCTATCCCAATTCTCCAGCCTGTACCCGCCCACCTGTCCCACCCGCTGGCCCCTCTGGGCTCTGACCTCACAGGAGTCCGTTCCTCCACCCTCTACTCCAGCACACACCATGGTGTCCGTCAGATGTCCCGGGTAGTCCTTGTTACAAGCTGTGTCCGAGATGATGCTGATGTTGGCACAATGCAGTGTGTCTGGGAGACTCACTGGGGAGGACAGTGGACTTGGAGCGCACAGTGCGTTTTGGTTCCTGCCCCTCCACCAGGAGCCCTGAAGGGTAGGTCCAGCCTCCCACACACCTTGAGACTCGGGGCTCCCTGTGGTCCCGGGCTCGTTGTCGGACACCAGGCCCCAGCCAGACACCATGCAGGCCTCTCCTGGGTAGGGGCAACGGGCGGGCAGAGCCAACGGGCGCACCTGGGGGGTCAGACGCGCAGGCCGGGCCAGCCGCACCAACATGACGTCGTGGCGGTGGCTGCGGGCTTCGTACCGCGGATGTGGGATGATGCGAGAGACAGTGCGCAGCTGCTCCGGGCCATCACGCTTGTGCAGATTGTGCTCGCCCAGGCGCACTCTCATGAAGCTGTGCGGGCGACAGGGGTCAGAGTGTGCAACCTGGGCTCCTCTGACCCTTTGGGAATCTCGAATTGCATTACGAACCCATATGCCTGAGCTCAGTAGGTTCCAGCTCGGCCCCTCAGGGATCCAGGAGTCGGAAAGCTTGGGTGCACCCGGAACTCAACCTCCAGGTTCCAGACCGTCCCTCCTCAGAATCGGTAAGATTCTTAGACCCTTCCCCCACCCGGGGCCTGAAAGATGGGCCCTTACCAGCCTCTTTCCTCCTTCAGGGACCTAAGAGTTAAGAAGGCACACCCCTGTCACCCAGCCAGTTCCTCCTTCAAAACCCGGGAGTCCAGACCCTCTTTCTGGCTCACCCCATCGGTCCAGGCACCAGTGTGAACCTCCGCCAAACCTAGCTCCCACCCCTGCCCCCAGCCCCAGCAGGACCCCAAGCCCTCCCTTCATACCGGGTGTGGCAGTGGGCAGCAGAGAGCACCCAGCGCGGGGAGATGAGCGAAGCCCCGCAGTTGAAGCGCCCACGCTCGAAGAGGGCCACCTGCCACGGCTGGGAGTGGGGCACACACTCCTCCCCTTCCAGACCCTTGTCTCCATTATGAGCTGCGGGGAGGGGGCAGAAGATCCCTGAAGAGGAGTCTTTTCGGCATCCCCGCACCTTCCTTCCACCTTGTTCCAGCCATCCTTTTCACCCATGCCCTCCCCAATCGATTTCTTTCTTATTTTCTTTTTTTGGTACCAGGGACTGAACCCAGGGGTGCTTAACTACTGAGCCACATCCCCAGCCCTTTGTATTTTCTCTCTTGAGACAGGATCTCACTAAGTTGCTTAGGGCTAGCTAAGATGCCATGGCAGGCCTTGAACTTGTGATCCTCCTGCCTCAGCCTCCCAAGTTGCTGGGATTACAGGTGTGTGCCACCATATCTGGTCCCAACTTCTGAAGGGTCCCTGCTGTTTGTCATCTCTGGCTTTTACAACGACTGCTTGTTGTGCAATTCTAGCTCCAGCCCCACTTGCTAAGGAACCTGGGATAGAGGAGGTGGAAAGACTCAGAAGGCAAGGAGTTCTCTGTGACTGGGGGTGAGGTTCAGACAGGTTGTTACTTGGAAATAGTCATTCAGGGTCACCAAAGTGTCACGATATCAAGTGAATGTAGCCACTCAATATGGATGACACACAGTCCTGGCTCCAGGGTCAGTATATCTCAGCCACATTCACTGTGCCATAGAAGACATCAGCATGGCCCCATAGGGTCCTGGACACACACGCACTCCACCAGGCTTGCAAACATAGGCACAGAAGGGAGAGCATTTTAAGCTGCAAAATCAAGTGCAGGCACCTAGGTTAGCTTCAGGAATCACAGTGGAGACATTCACATGTGTCTGAACTTGAACAACTAATACATGGGTGTGTCCACACACACAACACTGGGTATAGGTCAGACCTAAATTGGGTCTCCAGTGTGGGTCTTGGCACCCAGTGTCACAGATGAGCACGTGTGCATACCAGGTCTAGACAAAGTGGGGTCCTTAACCCTGGGCTCAAATATACAATCTGTGAGACTTGGAGCAAGTTATCTGATCGCTCGGTGCCTCTCTTTCCTCATCTGTGAGGTGGAGATGTTTGCAAAGATGAAATAGGAAGGTGTGTGTGTGTGTGAGTGTGTGAGTGTGAGTGTGTTGAATCATACCTGCAACATGGTAACTGGTAACTGCTTAGTAACTGCTAGTTATTTTCAACAAAGGACACATGGATTTATTTGTGGGCACACATACGGCCACAGTAATCAGACATCTGTACAGACCTCCATATGATGGCCAAGGTCAAAACCGTGATTCAACCACAGCCATATTTTTTTTTTGGGGGGGGGATTTTTTTTTTTTTTAACTGCGGATTGAACCCAGGGGCACTCCATCACTGAGCCACGTCCCTAGCCCTAGTTTGTATTTTTTTAGAGACAGGGTCTCACTGAGTTGCTTAGGGCCTCGCTAAGTTGCTGAGGCTGGATTTGAACTTGCAATCCTCCTGCCTCAGCCTCCCAAGTGCTGGGATTACAGGCACGCGCCACCGCGCCCGGCCAACCACAGTCATACTGTAAAGAGTCAAAGTTGCAGGCACCAAACTAGAGGACCAACACTCAGATGAGGTCCCACCAGATCAGACTCCATGGCAACACCCAGACATACGGCTGAGCATTCCAGGTCAAAGACACGTAGCTGGAGACACAGATGACTGGGATAAGTCATGTTTATCCATCTCTGGATCAGCTCCCAAGCAAGATCCATGGTGTTCAAGGTCACTCATCAGCTTGCACCTATGGGGACTTGGTCCATGCACATGGGTGGGAGGTGGACACCACCCCCCATGAACACACACACACTCATACACTCAAACACACAGTGACACACATCTGTGACAAAAAACAGTGAAGTCTCAGCAGCATAGAGTGGGTAATGCATATAATAAGCACTCAACAAGGACTGAGAAACCAAGTGTACAGACTCTGGGTTCCAATCCTACGCCTGCCACACACACACACACACACACACACACACACACACACAATGGCATCATGCACAGGGCATAGCCTGGGATGTTTGGAGGTCACAGAACCACAACCTTCTACAATGGGCAATGTGCAAGTGGGCAGAGTGTACCCCCAAGGTCACTGTCATGCACACAGGCACCCTCACTGGGGCTGGATTTGCATAATTGGACCCAGTGTCCCCACTTTGCCCACCAAGGTGAGGGAGAGGCCAGGGGAATGCGGATGTGGTGGACGAGGGGCTTAACAAAGGAAGGCGAGGTCGCCCTATGCAGAGGGGCGGGAGGGTGCTGCTGAACAGCTGGGCACCGGGCTGCACCTGGCCAGTCCAAGCTGGAGGAGGGCGGAGGCCCCAGCTGGGTGCAGCAGGCAGGTGGGAGGAGGGAGGTGAGGGCAAGGGAGAGCCCCAGGGGAGGCTGGCCATGTGGGGGAGGCCTTAGGGACCCCTAAGGGGAGGGCCTGGGGGGCGGGGGGCAGGAGGGGGTTAATGAACAGAGTCTACCCACCAGTTTCTCCCAGGAAGTGTCAGGTTACATTTGATTTTCCCTTAGTTGGTGGCAGAGCTAGGGCTGGAGTTCACCTGCTGTCCAGGTGCCCTTGACCTAGTGGCCATCCCTCTGAGTCACAGCCCCTTCCCTTGGCACACGAGGCTTATGGTGCCCACTTCACATGGACGTGCCATGCCCGGCACACTTCGGGGGCCCCATGTTTAATCGTCAACAACCACCGTGGGGGAAGGACCGCGACTCCATCATTCACTGGGGAACTAGGAAGCAGCAGAGGTGGGATCTGAACCCAGAGTCTGTGCTCTTGGCTTCTCAAACCTGTTGGGTGCTTATTACACACAGCACCCACATTATGCTACTGACACCCCGCCATTATTGTCACAGGCACACGTTATCTTATCCAGAAGGTACTTGAGGTCCAGAGAGGTAAAACAAGCTTCTCAAGATTACCCAGCAAGGAAGAGGCAGGCCCAGGACTCAAACTCAGATTTGTGAGATGCCAGGACTGTGCTCACTGTCATGGGCAAGGAGAGGCTCCAGACAGCATGGTGCTTCCAGAGCCCCAGTGGCTTTCAGGGTGGGGCGAGGACTCAGGGACTTTGGCAGGTGGCTCAGGTGGAGGAGGGTGGGGGCAGGGTCATTGGCGGTCTCTCTGAGGTAGGAGCTGAGGGGTTCCAGGACCTGCACATTCTGGGGAAGGAACACCACACTCCCGGGCAGCAGGACCCACCCTGGGCCCCCTCACCTGCAGATGTCAGCAGGAAGGAGAAGGTGAGCAGAAGCCACATTGTGGAGAGGGGCCGGGCTCAGCTGAGTCTGTGGAGAGGGGAAGGAACCGGGCTGGACCCTCCTGCGTGCCCAGGCTCCCTCCAGGCACCAGCTCATCCCTCCCCAGCCCCTGCTGTTTAAAAACTTCTTTTTACCACCCTCTCCCCTGGCCCCCCACCTGCTCTTCCTGCTGGGTCCCCCATCTCTGGTGGGTCTGCTGTTCGTCTAGGCACCAGGACAGACCCCAGGGCCCCCCCGCAGCCTGTCAGACCCCAGCACCATCCCAGCAGCCCCGGATCTCCGCATCCCCATGGGCCTGCTCAGAACCCAGTCCCAGCCTCCTCTGGCCTCTCAGGTCCCCCTCCAGTGTAGCAGTTCCCCACCTGTCCCCCATCCATGCTCCTCCCTGCTCACATCCCTCCACAGACCCTGAAGGGACCCTGGGATAAAATCCCAGTCCCTCAGCCCCACTTTAGAAGATGTGAGTGGATTCCTGGCCTTCAGCCTGCCTGACTTTGTCCTTCTAGGTATGTCTGGAGCTGCTGTTTCTCCTTCCCAGTGTCATGGCTCCACACCTTTGCTCAGACTCTGCCCCTATCAGGTAGGCCCTTCTCTTCAAGGTCCACTTCCCCCTGAGGTCTTTTCTGACCTCACTGTCCCTCAGTGGCGTCTCCCTCCCCCATGAGCCTGGGACCTCCTGTGAGCAGCCCCCGCTGACTTGGATCTGGATCCCAAGTACTGCCTGCTGCTGGCTCTGGCCAAGGGCAGACCTGGGGAGGCTTTGGGAGTCAGTTGAAGTCCTTCCCTCATCTTCCAGATTTGTACCTGTCCTGCAAGGCTCAGATCGCTCTCCTCTGGGAGGCCCAGTACCTAATGGTTGTCTTCTGGACCCCACAGGATGGAGGCCCATCCTGCCTCCATGACAGCACAGACGCCTACAAATGCTGCCTGGTCTTGTCCCTTTCCCCCACTTGGGGGCTCTGAGGAGGGGACTCAGGTCAGGTCCTCTCTTGGGGCCTGGCATGCAGGAGAGCTCCATAAGGCTGTTCTCCTGACCACGTCCTTGGCTCTGTCATAGTGCTTCAGTGACAGCATTCTGGTTCTCCCCATCTCCCCTCCTCCTATGGGGGCCTTTCTAGCAGCTTCAGGACATTGTCTTGGTTCGGGTTCATCTTGAGACTTCAGTAAAGGGCACATGGACCTCTCCAGTACCCTTGACATTCGATTCCCCCAGGGTGGTCTGTGTTGCCCCTCACCACTCCCCCTTCCCAAGTTTTTCCTTAAAGATCTCACCCCCTCCAGATCTCCAGTAGCATCTACGGTAGCTTGGATGGCAGAAGAAGGGAAGAAGGCACCAGAGTGCCTGAATTTATAAGGTCCCAGCCCCACCTGGGTCTAGGGGTGGGGTGGTGCAGGGTGGGGCGAGAGGTGTCCGAGAGAGAGGTGTCAGATTTACAGGCTGGACGCCTTAGTGCCTGGTGGGGTGGGGGACTAGGTTTAATGAGCATTTATGGGCTGAAGCTCTTGTCTGAGTCTGTGAGGAGGAATTTTCCTCCAGGGGCAGGGGACAGGAAGGCAAGTGCAAGAAAAGTTGGAGGACCTCAAAATACAGAGCTTGGAATTGTGGGTGTGGAGTGTGGAAACTGGATTCTAGAGTCATACTGCTTGTGCCTGGGACAGGGTTCTGGACCTTGGATTCTGGAGTTGGAGCTTAGAGTCTGGATATGGGTCTTGAGTTCTGGATTGTTGGGTCCTGAATTTGTCATTCATGACTTGAAGTCTGGAATGTGGATTGTGAAGTGAGATCTGGGGTCTGAAGTCTGGAATCTGGATTGGGGGGGGTGGTCAAATTATTGAATGTCCTTCAAGGTCTCAGGCTTGGATTCTGTATCCCAGGTATTTGAATCCAGAATCCAGATTAGGAATCTGGACTTGATGTCAGAAACCTTTGGAACCTGGGACTTGAGGTCGGAACTTTGCACATGCTGTGTGAAGCCTGGGGCAGATTTGGATGCCTTGTTTCTAGAGTGTGGTCTAGACTCTGAGATTGGGGAACATGAAGTGTGGAGCTGAGGGTCTGCATTGCACATGTAAAAGGCTGGACCAGGAGACAGGCTTGGCTTCCCCAAGTCTGAGATTGCTAGAATCTTGACTGTAAGGGATGAATTTAGAGATTGGGAACCTAGATCTGTGTTCTGGATTCTGTGGTCTTAATTCTGGGTTCTGGAGCTTGAACTTCTGAAGGCCAGAGATCAACACTAAGATGAGGAAGGCTTCAGGTATTTGAGGCTGGCTCCCTGTGTTTCAGAACCCCAGAGGCCTCTGAGCAATTGTCTAGAGTGTCACTAATGGGTAGGTTCAGAGAGCAGGAGGGACTTACCTCAAGTCAACCAGCAAAGGATGGGACCTGTTACAGACCTGGTTCCTCTTTTGTCTGGAGAGGCATTTCCTTTAGGGGAAGCTGCCAAAGGTTGGGGCTCAGCCCCACCAGATGGAAAGGCTGTCCAAATATCTAGAATATGGACTTTCAGATTCTAGGACCACAGGCCCCAAGGCATTTGGCGGTCTAGGTCTTCAGATACTGTGGAACACGGGATTTTAGAATCCTCTAACACCACAGATCGCCAGACACCCCGAAACTCCGGAGCTTTCCATGTCCGGGAGCCCCAGACCTTCAGGCATTCTAGAACTTCTGGTCTCCAGCCGTGGACAACTCCAGACCTGAAGACTTTCTGGATGCCTAGGCTGGAAGCCCTTCCAGAGCTCCTTGGTCCCTTTTTCTCCCCCCAGGTCTGGGTGGCAGCTGGTTTCTGGCTGGGGCTGGCTCCAGGCCACGCCCCTGCTCACTGGGACTCCTGACCGCCCTGTCAGCTGGTTATGGCGGCTTCCTCCTTAATAACCTCTACAGAGGGGCGGCACAGGCAAAAGTCATGCAGAGGGCAAGAGGCAAGGAGGAGGAAGCCAGTGTTCCGACCCCAGGCACAACCAGTTCCCTGCGGCCCCCTGGCCACGTGCGGCTGTTGGCAGGCGGTGGTGGTGACAGAGAGATGAGCCACAGGCTTCCCGTGCCAGGCCTGAGCTAAGCGCCTTCCATCAGGGCCGCACATGCTCTTCCTTCCAGCCCACGCAGACATTGGGAGCCTCCATGTGACACCAATGGGGACACGGGATCTGCAGCTTGTGGGCCAGCTGGGAGTGTACCAGCCTGGCCCGCGAGGGGACATTGGTGACCGGCCTCCTTCTTGCTCCGGCCGGCTCAGACCCGTGCAGTGCCCGGGACTGTCTACCAGATGCCCTTCACCTGCCCTGCGGCCTGAGGCCAGACCTCTGACCCCCTCCCCTCCTTGGAGAAGGAGAACCCTCTGCGGGAGGCTCTTCCTGCAGCTGGGGGTTAACCCACCAAGCATGAAGGACTCCTCCTTCAGACCTGAACTCCAGGCTCCAGGGGTCACCTGCTCCTGGGTGACCCCTCCCCCACTGTCATGAGGGCCCTCCACTCACCATGCCCTAACTCATTTCAATATCCAGACCATCTATGGGACTGTCCCACCATCCTCTCCACCCATTCATCTGACCAGACCCCAGAGCAGTCCACCCTCCCCTCCCTCATGCTCTGCACCCCATCCATCCCCAGTCCTCAACCTGCCCCACCCTGTCTCTCCCTCTCCCCTCCTCTCTGTCCCCTTGGCCTGGCTCCAGCTCAGTCATTTTCCCTCCCTGGCTCCTGGCCCCTGGCCCCAGCCAACTTCTTATCCATACCTGGCTGTCTGGCCCCTGTGGTGGTGGCAGTCCCCACGTGGCCACAGAGGGTCTTCTCATACTCAGAGCCCGCCTCTCCCCTCCCCTACTCACAGCCTCCCTGAGGTGGCTCCCTGTAAAATCTCATCATCGGAAGACCACCTCAGAGAGTCTTTGCAGTAGTGTGGGGCTGATTTGTAAGGAGATAAGCTTGCTTTGTACTGATGCCTGATAATTCCACTCCTCTTTTCCTCTTGAGCAGAGGAGGTGGGAATTGTTCAAGACCACAGAGGCTGCTGAAGTTGGGGAGGTCAAGAGACGGTGGGGAGGGGTCATGTGTGGCCTTTGGGTGAGGCCCCTGTCTGCTGGTGAGGTGCTCAGGGGTTGTAGGTTGGGGCGGGCAGAGGAGGTGGGACCTTCTTGGGGTTGGATGAGGTAATCCCCATGGAACAAGTGTGCCAATTATAAATCAGGCTGACACTGTAAAGACCACACAGCACCTGGATCAGACGTGGGCTCTGGAGTGAGCTGGGCTGGGTGCTAATCCTGTCCCTGCCACACAGTGCTGTGTGCCCTTGGGTACATTGCCCAGCCTCTCGGTGCCTTGGCTACCTTGGCTATTCAGTGGGAGTGGGATTGCCTCCAACCCCTCTGTAGAGGAGGCATTACTGCCTGACATGTAGTCAGTGCAGGGTGACCCTAAACCTTTATTTTTAGTGGTGGGTCTTGAACCCAGGCGTGCTCTAACACTGAACCACATCCCCAGTCCTTTTTTATTTTATTTGGACACAAAGTTTCACTAAGTTGAACAGGCTGGCCTTGAACTTGCTATCCTCCTGTCTCAGCCTCCCGAGAAGTGTGTGCCACAGCGCCCAACTTGAACAATTATTATCAGTCCTGTTTCCTCTGGAAACAGAACCTGAGGAATGAGGGGGTCCTTCTCAGATGACAGTTGGCAACGGCAGATCCCGGACTGGAGGGAACTTTGTTTCTTGATCTCCTGAGATGGCACTTTTCTCAGAATCCCTGAACCCCCTTTAACAAGAACCCCATTATTCAGATGCATTAATTGAGTCTCAGGGAGAGAAAATGGATGTGTGAGACCTGAGTGTGAGAGTGTGACATTGAATGGGAAGAATGCTGCGTGTGGAACATAGCTTTTCTCTGGGGAAAATGGGAGAGGACACAGAAAACCTGCCCTTGTTCTTCTTGTCCTGAGGGGGGTTCTTGCCACTAGGTGGCGCCAGCGAGTGTTTGTCCATAGGAGGTTCTTTCCACAGTCAGGGGAGGAGGCTGAGGCCTGGACCCCTGGACCTGAGAGAGGATCTGCAGTCCAGGGTCCCTGAGGGAAGAAGAGGCTTGCGACATGAACAGCAGTAGAGCCGAGGGTCCTGGCAAGGCGGGGGTGCATTAAAACTGCTCCACCTGGGGCAGGAAGGACATGTCAGACTCCGGGGGATACACTCAGGGAGGTGTGTCAGACTCCATGGCCAGAGTCCATGGCCAGTTTGTCATACCCAGCTGGTGGCAGGCATAGGTTGGTGTACAATTGGGTGAGTTGAGAATGCCACAGGGGACTCCTCCAAAGGACTGGAGGAACTGCAGCCACCATGGGGCTCCAGAGTCACCCTGAGAGAGACAGACCTAGAGCCAGAGCTGGACAGAGATGCAGGAAGAGCTGCCCTGAGGGTCCTCCCCACAGGGAGCGCTGCAGCTCTGCTCCTCCCTCCTATGACCCTCAGTGCTGGCTCCTTTGTGTAGAACTGGCCAGCTAAAGGGCAGAGGTGCTGGCTGCTGACAGGGCTCCTGGGTGGAGTCCAGCCCTGCAGGAATGGGAGAGAAGGGGAGAGGGGGAGAGGGGGAGAGGGGGACAGGGGGAGAGGGGGGGAGGGACAGAGGGGGAGATGGGGAGAGGGGGAGAGAGAGAAAGAAGAAAGAATAGAGAAGAGAGGAAGATGAACACGCCATTGGAGGGGTCTGGGCCATCTCCTGGCTCTCAGGGAAGGACTCAGTCTGAGGCACAGCCCAGTCCCCTCCCTTGGACCCTGATTCATTTTATGTGTCAACCTGACTGGACTGGACTAAGGGATATGCAAATATTAGGCAGAGCGTCATTCTGGGTGTGTTTCTGAGGGTATTTCTGGAAGAGATGAGCATCTGAGTAAAGATCTGCCCCACCCTGTGGGTGGCCATCATCCAGCCCATCGAGGGCTCCAGAAGAAAAAGTCAGGAGAAGGGCAAAGTCCCTTTCTCCTTGAGCTGGGACATCGGCTTCTCCTGCCCTTGGACACTGGTGCTCCTTCTTCTCCGTCCTCTGGAGTTGGGCTGAATGACACACTGGCTTCCTGGTCCTTCAGGTCACAGACAGCAGGTGGCAGGACTTCGTGGCCCCCATAATCCTGAGAGCCGATTCCCGAAGTAAATATCGTGCAGTGCATCTATAAATCCTGTGGGTTTTATGTTTCTGGGAAACTGACTAACACAGACCCCTCTCTTCCCTCATCTGGCCGCCGCCAAGCGCAAGCAATGAAAGCGAGGACTTCCACCCTCCCTCAGACACACGCATTCCTCCCCCATCTGCTCCTCTGGCCACAGAGGTACAGATGTCACCTGCAGGCAGGAGAGGAGAGCATGGCTCTGGGCAGGACACACACACTACAGATGTATATATGATGACTCTGTGGCTCTGGCTTGGCCCCAGAGTTTGTGCATCTCAGCAAACTCAGTGTCCTGCAAAGTCACCCATGTGGTCGTATTTATTCGTGAACAACTGGACTTGTGCACTTAGGTCCTGACAAGGACAGTGCTTCCAGCTGAAATGTACCTGGCATGTGTCAGGTTGCTGTTTGGATTATCACGGTGGATGTTCAGGTGTGAATGTAGATGGACGGCTAGGACCTGGACAGATACACAGACGTCCAGCAGCCTCCAGTGTGCTCAGGACATCTGATGTCACACAGGCACACACCACACATAGGACCTGGCCATGCAAGATGGGGTCTTACTAAGTTGCACAGAGAGAGACTCCAGGTGCCCTCAGATCCCAGAGATGGAGGCGGTCATGGGTCTGTGGTACAGTGGTCACACCCAGAGTCTATCCACCTGGGTTCGACTATACGGGCTCTGAATCCTTGAGAAAATCAGTTGACTATAGAGAGCTTGCATCTCATCTGTTCAGTGAGACTGCTAAAGGATTAAACGGAAAACTCAGTGTGTGTGTGTGTGTGTGTGTGTTTGCACATTTGGATGGGTGTGATGATGCCTGCCATATCATAACTGCTTCATAGTCAGGCCCGGTAGCACACGCCTATAATCTCAGTGGCTCGGGAGGCTGAGGCAGGAGGATCACGAGTTCAAGGTCAGTTCAGCGACTTAGTAAGGCCCTAAGCATTTCAGCGAGACACTGTCTCTACATGAGAAAATACCAAAAAAACAGGGGGTGGGGATGTGGCTCAGTGGTTAAGTGCCCGTGGGTTCAATCCCCAGTACCATAAATAAATAAAATCACTGCTTCATAAACATTAGTCGTTTTGATCCAAGATGCATGATTTATTTCATGGATACACGTATTGATACTCACATTGTGGAAATCAGCATGGCCAGCATCCTTCACATTCTTTCTTTGGGATGTGTGAATGGTATGCTTGGGGCATTTGTGAGCCTGGGGCTGAACACACCTCTTGGCTAGACCTTAAAGTGTAATCCATTGCCCACACACAGCAATAAGGATGCTCCTTAAAACCTGACCTCTGGAACTGTAGGAACACAAAATGAAGCATTCGGCTCAGCGTCCCTGGGTGTCCATCGACCACCTGGAAGTTTCTCTCCTCCTTTCACAGTTGGGGTCTGGGGCTCCGCTGTCTCCAGCTCAGTGAGTGCTTCTAACTCAGCATCTCTCTCTTTCTGGCTGCGTCTGACCCCATCTCTGTCCTCTCCTGCACAGCGTTACAGGGGATCTCTGCTGTCAGGGGTCACTTCTCCCATGCAGGCCACACCCATCAGGGTCAGGTGTAGCCAGGGTGCCTGGGCGGGGCTGTCCTGTCAATAGGACATTGTGGTGTGGCTGGGCACTTCCCAGCTCACATGCCAGATGGTGTGAGACGCAGCCTGAGGCTGCTTCAGGTGCCTCCTCAGGGGCAGTGTGCCTGCCAGGCGCACTCTCTTGGGGCTGTGTGGGTGGGTGGTTCCCTGAAAGCTGAGTGAGGGACAGACCAGAGTAGGCCACCTGGGTCCGCGGACCCTTTGGGACTCTTGACATCCTATTCCCTTCACCCAAGCCTCCAGAGTCACTGGTTCCAGCTCCTGTCCTTCAGGGGCCATGGCGTCCCCTGGCACGTGCTCCTGGCACCCAACCTCAAGGCTCCTACCCTCTAGATCACTCTCACATCAGGACTTCAGGAAATGGGATGTTCCCAGTCTCCCACTTTTGCCCCAGGGACCTATGAGACCAAGTCCCATGTCCCTCTATACCAGGGGCTGGGTACAGCCTCTTCCTCTGTCACAACCCAGGAGTGGGGGACCCCTGCTTCCTCACAACCAGCGACCCAGACCCCAGCTCAGGCCTCCCCTAAGATCCAGGCTTTCTGCTCTGCATCCCACCCTCAGGACCTGCCTCGGTACAGGGCATGGTGCGGGCAGCAGAGAGGACCCACCCCAGCCAACCAACCACCGGGCCGGCCCAGCCCAGCCCAGCCCAGCCCAGCCCAGCCCAGGCCACCACACCCGTGCATGGGAGGCCTCACAGCACTCTTCCAACCGCTGCTGTCCAACCCCGATGCTGGCTCCCTCCATTTCTCCCCTGCCCTCCTGACTCAGTCTCTCAGGGAGATGCAGGTGCCACATTGCCACATACTGACACTCCTTTAGTCTGCCCGCCGGGACTGGGGAAGCACTGCTGCACATTCCTGTCAGGTCAAATTTGGGCGGCTGCAGGGAGAGGGAGCAAAGTCACCTAGTAACACACTGTGCCCGAAGTGACCAATGAGGCAGACCTGCTGACCCTGACGTCCACCTTGGGTCCACCTTTTCCTGGGCAGGACCCTTGACCCTTTCCTCTGTATAAAAACCCTGAGCAGCCAAAGCCATTTGCAATTTCTTCTGGCTCTCCCACCCCGACTTTCACCCTGGGGGGCCGGGGATTTCGCGTGGGACACAGACTCTAATAAATCTCAAGTCACTACTTTTGTCTGACTCTGGTGAACCCTCCTGGCGAGCTTACTCCTTTGGCCACCCACCGCCTTTGCGAGCTTTACAATTCCCACAGGTGTGAGCTCTCTCACCAAGACATCTGCCAGGACACAGATACACCGGTCACACACAGACATGAGCATGTTTAGATGTCACATGGCTGGGTGTCACACCTTGGAAGGACAGCAGCAGGTTGGTCTCAGGGACACATGCACGGGTTGGCAACACTCCCGGTGGCAGGTACAGACACCTGCACAGG
>JAJEJO010059883.1:0-12445 GCA_020662805.1 Glaucomys volans | reverse complement strand
GCAGGTTGTGGGGTTTGCAGTCTGGAAGTGGAGGGGTACGAGCTGTGCTCAGATGAGGTCAGAGGAATGCATACGGTGCAGGCTGCACCCTATGAACCTTGGTGCCCAGGTGAGTGAGTTGGACCCTTGGAGGTTGGTGCAGAGGCTGAAGCAGTCACAACTCCTGTGTGTTAGAAGGCATATGTCACTGGTGGAAGGGAAAGGATCCTCCTTAGCATGATCAGGTTAGATCATTGCAGGTCACAGACAACTAGGGGCTTTTCAGGAAACTGCTAGTGTCATCGTTTGCACATTCCTGAATCAGGAGCTAATAGCTCCCTTTGCAGAATGGTTATGGGTGTGGAATTCACAGCCTACTGCTCCAGATGTCCAGCTCAGAGGAGCCCTGTTCAAACATTGCCCCTGCTGGGTCCGTAACTCATTACACCCCATGCAGCGCTGAGGCTCTAGAGGCCAGCAACTCTCTCAGCTATCATTAAAGAGTCACGGGAATGTTCTTGTTCCTGAGTCTGTTTTATGTCCTGACTGTGAGGACTAAAGCATCTAGGATTTCTTTCTGGGCCACCCACAAAGGGAGCATGCATGCCAAAGCAGAGATGGGATACAGGAGAAAACTGGATCATTCCTCCCATCGTTGGGAACAGAGTGTGTCTGCTCAAAGGTTATTTGGTCTTGATATCCTTTTACTGGTAGGGCATAGCAGGTACATGCTGACTCTTGTGCCAGGAAGGGGCTAGAAGCACATAGGAAGTTCCCCCATGAACACTTGGAGGCCTCAGGTAGCAGGATAACAAAGGGTGCCCTTGTGTTGAGAGCCAAGCTGTCTCCTGAATGATGTTGACCACTGTCCTCTGGGTGGCTCCTCTAAAACTCATTCTCTGATGAGTTTTCTCCAACCCTGATCAGGAGACCTGCCAGGATAGGGCACCCGCCATCATATGCAGGGTCTTAGATGAACACTTGCTCAATGAGGAGGATCCACAGGACTTCCAGCTGCTTCAAATTGTGTCAGAGCATAAGAGTAAGTGGGACAATCAGATGGTGGGGTGAAATGATTGACTGTGGGCTCAGAACAACTGGCCACCGAAAGAAAGTGTGCTGTGGCCCCAAAACCAGCCAGAGTGTGGTGGACCCTTTGCACAAAGTGCAATGATGGGAGTGTAAATCTGGGACTGCTGGACCTCCCTATCGAGTGTCCTCCCCTGGGTCTGCTCAGGCTTTGCAAAGTTCATATCCATGAGGAGAAAGGAGATAGGCAACCACCAGGTGTCTAATTAGGCAGTCTTTCATGACAGTGACAAGTGTATGAGAGAAGCACCTGAATGAGGAAACCTTGCTTTAGGCACCTGCCTTCAAATCTTCCCATTCCTTGTGAACTGACACCATTGAGGTGTTCCAGAGCAGAGGCCATATCTGGCCAACATGTGTGAAGGAATAGAACCCTTCACAGTTTGGCAAACTGGCATTGGAGAGACCAGTGAGGAGATAGAGGAAGAGGAAGAGGAGAAGGAGGAGAAGATAGAGGAGGAGGAGGAGAAGATGCAGGAACAGGCGTTGAAGGAGAAGAAGAAGAGGAAGAAGGAGGAAGAGGAGGAGGAGGGGGGAGGAAGAAGAGGAAGATGAAGAGGAGGAGGGGGTCAAGGAGGAGGAGGAGGAGAAGAGGATGAGGAGGAGGAGAAGAAGAAGAAGAGAGGAGGGGGAGGAGGAAGAAGACTAGAACCATAAGGTGTAGAAGATGAAGAATAACAAGAACAGTAATAACAATAAGAAAAAGAAAGAGGACAAGAAGAAAAGGTACAGAAACACAAAGAACAAGAATATAACAGTAAGCCAGGTGCGGTGGCGCATGTCTGTAATTCCAGTACTTGGGAGGCTGAGGCAGGAGGATCTCGAGTTCAAAGCCAGCCTTAGCAACTTAGCGAGGCCCTAAGCAACTCAGTGAGACCCTATCTCTAAGTAAAATACAAAATAGGGCTGGGGATGTGTCTCAGTGGTGGAGCGCCCCTGGGTTCAATCCCCAGTACCAAAAATATAAAAATAGAAAAAGAAGATTATAACAATAAGCAGAAGAAAGACATGAATTGTTCTCTTCTCCCAATGAGCCTATATTGACAGTTTGAACTTTGTGTCTATCACTTGTGTGTGTTACCCAAAAGGAACTATACAGACAACTGTATTTTCCTTTCACCTTGGTGTTATCAGTTGCCCCCCAATAATTGGCAATCCCATGAAGACTTGCTCTAGTTCATCAAAACTGAGAATTTCTCAAGCATTTTATTTCATTTTCAATGTAAAATTAGTAATCTGGGGTTAGGGGTGTGCTAGCAAGAAACTATTTTGGATGTTTGCTGGAGGAGTTCTCTTCATGTGAGTTAAGTAATGTTTAAAAGAACAGGAGGTACTGAGAGAATCATTGTGTTTCTTCTTCCACTTCATGATTTCTCTCTCATAAACGTTGCTTAGCATTATTGGGCTCCAAGTTCCCTCTTTCTCACCTGGTGTTTTACAAATATTTGTCTAATTGCTTGAGACAGTGTGGTCCAGTAAAATTAAATTGACTTGGACTTGAAAAAAATCCTATGAATCAGAAGTATAATGATGAAGAGGAAATGGAGTTGAGCTGACTAAAAAAATTAAAAATAAAAAGAAGCATTGTTCCTGAAGGCACACCCCTACTGTGGATATCCTCCATCCATGCCCAATATACCTCCATTTACACCACCTCCCATTAATGGCTTCATCTATGAATGGATTAATCTACTGGTAAGGTCAAAGCAAGCACCATCAAGTGCATCCCTGAGACCCGTGTATGAGCATGGCTGCCTTGGGGAGACAAGCTTCAACACCAGAGTCACTGGGGGCAAATCATCACCCAAACTCCAGCATTGTCTCTTTGGCAGGTTCCACCTGAACTGAGAGGTTCTGGAGTCCTTGGTGCTTTCTCCTGGAAGTTGGTAGATTGGTTTAGACCCTGTGCATAGTTTTTCCTCTGGGGAAATCACTGAGGATGTCTTTGGTGGAATATGATCTAGATTGGAGGGCTCTCAGGTCTAGGGCTTAAGCCTGACCTGGCAGAGGCTCTCAGTTGTGGGGGGTGTTCAGTTGTGTACTCCTCGAGTGTCACTCACCTTCCACACCTCTGCCTCTCCTTCTCCAGAGCTGAGGATCCCTGATGATGGCAATGTGTTCCAAGCCATCAATCCCCATGTCAACTTCAATTTCATCCTCAGGAGACAACTCACCAGGAAGTGTACCCAGGTCAAGAGAAAGGAGGTAAACACCCACCTTATTCACTCTTTACTCCTGGTGCTGCTCCACATCCACTGATAAAGCTCCTCAGCTCCTGGATACAGGTTCTAGAATGCCCATGGAGCAAACTGACAGACTGGGGTGGCTTCCAGTTTCTGGGCTCTGCTGATGTTGCCATCCCCCACAGTTCTTGGAGTCAACTTCTGTGGTAAGAGCCACGACCCCATCAGCCATGAGCAGCAGCTCTTCAGCAGCAGCCAGAGCATTGCACGAGGCCACCAAAAGCAAGGTGCCTGGGAACAATAGGGTCACCAACAGCAGTTCCTTACCACCTGATGACCTGGAAGGCAGCCGCTTTATACTTTTTCGGCTAGAGGAGCAGAGCAGGAGAGCTTCAAAGAGGGTCCCGGTAAGCCTGATAGCAGGGCTCTCTCCTGCGTGCCCACACTGTGCAAGGCAGAAAATAGAGCAAACAGCATGGACTGCATTGTCAAACAAGAAGAGAGAGGTCAGTGTGAAGGGCTTGACCTGAGAGGAGGGAGAGTACAAGCTGGCCCAGCTCCAGGTGTGAGTGGGACTGTGTTGTGGGGATTGCAGGCTAGAAGTGCAAAAGCAAGTTTTGGGGAACAGCTGAGGTCAGAGAAATCTCTAGGGTGCAGGCTGCACTGTCTATTCCTTGTATTCTTGATGAGTGAGTTTTACTCCAATAGGAGGGTGGAACAGAGGAAGTGGCAGTGATTTCTCATGTGTGTGTGTGTGGGGGCGTGCCACTGGTGGAAAGAAATGGACCCTTCTTAGAATGGTTAGGTATGATATATTGGGGCTGGGGTCACCTGGGGCTCATGCCAAATCCCAGGAATGTCAGAGGTTGTATGTCAGTGAATAGGGAGTTAAAAAGGTTTCTTTGCAGAATTCATATGGAAGTGCAGTATGCACGTTAATTCTCCAGGTGTCCAGCAGCAGAGGAGACATATTCAGTGACTGCCAGTGATGAGTCAGGTACCTCATTACAACCAGGTCATCACTGACCCCCAGAGGCCAGGGGCTCTCATGGCTATCATTAAGCATTCAAGAGCATGCACTTGTGTGTGAGTCTGTTGTCCATACTGGCAGTCAGTTGCAAATGTTGTAGGGGATCCACCTGATCCAACCAAAGATGCAGCCTGCATTTCAGAGCTCACCTGGCGTAGAGGCCACAGCCCCATTCCTCCATCTTAGTGGGATGAGAGTGTGTCTGCACAGAGGTAGAATGGTCCTTTTTCCCTGAGTGGAATGTGGCTCCACACAGGCATGGCAGGTACAGGCAGACAATTATACCAGGATTGATCTAAGAGCACATCACAAGACCCCATAAGAATACAAGGAGGCCACCATCAGTTAGCAGGATAACATGTTGGCACCCTTTCCATGGAACTGAGGTGTCTCTGAATGTCCTTGACCACCCTACTCTGAAGTGGTACTCCAAAAGCCATTCTTGATGGCATTTCTCCCACCCTGATCCAGGTTACCTGCTGAGAGAAGGTTCTGGACATCATATGCAGGGCCTTAGAGCAACACTCACTGGAGGACAAGGATCCGGAAGACTTTAAGTTGCTGCGAATTGTGTCAGGACATGAGAGTAAGTGGAACAATCAGATGGTGGGGAGAAATGATCCACAGTGGGCTCTGGATCACTCACAGGCCAACAGAGTGTTACTTGGCTGGAAAAAACATCCAGAGTGTGGTGGGCTTCTGCACAAAACAAACTGCAATGATGGGGGGCATAATACTGGCAGGTTCTCCATGTTGCCCCAGGAGCTGCTGAACCTCCAAAAAATGTGTTCTCCCATGAACCTGATCAGGCATTGCCAAGCTAATATCCATGAGTCGCAACGAAATACATGGTCCTTGAAGCTGTGGTTCGCTTCTTGGCTCACTGAAAGGAGTTCCCGCCTTGCAAGATGAGGACATCAGGGGCTACATGTGGGATCAGCACCGATGTGGACTGAGCAGCACCTGTTCAAATCCATGTGTAGGACAGGAGAAGTCCTGCCTTTTGAAAAAAAATGTCAGTATTGTAGCCTCTGCTAGCAGGACTCAGCCAAGAATACAGAAAAACCAGGGGACAGCCTGTTTGCATTCCTTTTTCTTTCTGTATTTTTGAAAATTTGCAAGTCCACTGTGCCTGGGTGCCCATCTCCAAAAGAGATCAGAATATCCTTGTTGGTATATCTCTTCCAGCATCAAATAAGGGCATCCTAAGCACATCGGTCACAATGCTGATCTGGAAGTAATGGCATTGCCATTTCCTTTCTTTTGAGACAGACACTTATAGCATCCATAATCCCAATCTGTCCACAGTAGATGCCACCATCTCCAGGGCACATATGGTCAGTCCTCTCACATTTTCACACACCAAGCCAATTAGCTGGGCCATGTCTTACACATGAGGAAGACTGAGGTTCAAGATATTCCAAGGAGCCAGTCAAGGTGGCTGTGGCCAGTAATCTCAGTGGCATGGGAGCATCAGGTGTCCAAAATCAGCCTCAGAATCTTAGTGAGACCCTGTATCTAAACAAAATGGGCTGCAAATGTGTCTGTGTGGTTCAGTGCCTCTGAGTTCATTCCCTGGTCCAGAAGAGTGAAAATATAAGGAATTAAAAAATGATTATGAATTAAAGTAATATCAGAAGTAGAAACATCTGACCCAGCATTGGTTGAGAGCAGGCTCCTGTTCAGTGGAGGATCGTGTGTAATTGCTGTCCAAAGGGAGGACTAGTTGGTTGCCTGGAACCCACTAGGTGTTATGGCTTGTATGGATTATGGGAGGAGGGTTGCAGTGATGCTAGCCATCCCCTAGCCTTTGGAAACCTGGCTTACATTAAAAAACTTTGGGGATTTGGCCTCAACTGTAGAAAGCTTGGTGAAGTTGAAGGTGTTCACTACCACAGGCACAAGCCTGGACAAAATGGGGGTCTCTTAGTTAGGCTTCCATGACTGTGCCAATGATGAAGATATGAGGAAATTATACATTGGCTCCTGGTTTCACCACTTTCCATTCATTGAGAACTGATTCCATGTTGGGGTCCTGATCATAGCTGCATCTGGACAGAAGTGGGTGGTAGATTTGTGTTTCACAGAGCATGGCCAACTATTCTTAGAGAAAGAAGAAGGAGGAAATGTATGAGCCTGAGTGGGAAGAGGATCAGGAGATGAATTGGAATAAGGTAAAGGACAAGAAGACAAGGAAGAGGAGGAGAGGGAGGGGGAGGAGGAGGAGGAGGAAGAGGAAGAAGATCAGCAAAAGGAATTAAAGGATCAAGAAAAAGGCTCAGAAGGTGTCAAAGAAAATGCAGGTAAAAAAGAACAAGCAGAAGAATAGCAATAGGGAGAATAAGAACACAAAACAGGTCATGAAGAAATACGAGAGAAAGGAGAGCTCACCTAGAAAACAATACAGTTTTTTAGGGCACAAACCTGCTGAGGTTGAACTGTCTCTATTCCCAACACACTACTCATTTATCACACCTACCATTAGTGTCTTCATCTATGAATGGATGAATCCACTGGCCAGGTGAAGGCACTCAACATCCAATGCTTCCCCTAGCCCATGAGACAACATGGCTGCATTGGGGAGAAAAGATGAAGCACATGAGGCTTTAGGGGCAAATCCTGATGCAAACCCAGCAGTGTCTCTTTGGCAGGTCCAACCTGAACTGAGAAGGTCCTTGGTCCAAGGTGCTTTTTCATTGAGAGATGTTAGTTTGGTTTAGATCCTGAGCATAAGCTTTCTTCAGGAAAGACTTATTGAGGAAGAATTTGGTGGAAGTGTAGCTGAATTGGAGGGTTCTCAAGTCTGTGGCTCAGGTCTCACCTGGCAGAGACTCTCAGGTGTTGGGGGTGCCTTGTGGTATAATCCTTGAGTGTCTCCTACCAATCTCTACACCTCTCTCTCTAGCAATCCAACTCCCTGAACATGCAACAATCATGTTCTGCATGTATCCTGAGGTCAAGTATTATTTCATCCTGAGAAGACGACCCATCAATGAGAGGGCCAAGGTCAAGGGAAAAGAGGTAAACACACACTTATTTGCTCTTCGCTCCAGGTGCCATTCTCTATCCCCACAGTCAAGAAGGCTTAGGCTCTGGAGATATGTTCTAGAATGCCAATAGAGCAAGCTGACAGGTGGGGTGGCCTTTAGTTTCTGTTTTTTGCTGATATTCCATCCCCCACAGTTCTCAGAATCAACACCCAAGGCCCCTGCCATGGCATCTAACATCAGACCAGCTTTAAATAGCATCTCTGCTGAAAACGTTCCACCCAAGTCCATGGCTACCAAAGGGAAGAAGTCAAGTGTCATCAGATGCATATTTGGCAGGTCCTCACGTCCCCAGTATAACAAACAGGTGGGAGACAGCTGCCTCATTCATGTCAGGCTTGAGCAGCAGAGTGAAGAGCACTGCAAGACTGTCCTGGTAAGGCTGGCAGCAGGGGTGTCCCCTGGTGCTTGTCCCAGGGCAGGGAGCAAGCACAAATCCAATACCAGGGACTACTCATGCCCTCTTGAATTGGAACTTATGAATGGTCAGGAAAGATAAATGGGAATAAAGAAGAGAGAGGTCATTGTTAAGGGCTTGCCCTGAGTTGAGGGAGAGCACGACCATGTCCACCCCCCTGTTAGTGAGGGAGTTTGTGTGTTGGATGGCAGTGTGCAGACCAGAAGTGCAGGGGCAGGTCTTGGTGGGAGATGAGAAAAGGACAGCACTAGGTTGCAGGCTCCACTGGATGGGTTGGAGAATGCTGATGCATGTGGAGGAGGAGAGCAATATGAGATTCTTCCTGCTCTGATATGGATTGAGCACACTAAATCTCCAGGTAGCCTGCAGTAGAGGAGCCCTTTCCAATGGCCACTGAGTGGCCATTGGAGGTGTCCTACTACATCCCAGCCAGTACTGAACCTCTGGAGGCCAGGTGCTCCCATGGCTATCATTGAGCACTCACGCATGGTCCTCTTCCTGAGTCTGTTTTCTGCCCTGGCAATCAGAACCAAAGTCTCTTGGGTTTCTGCCTGGGCCACACCGAAATGCACCCTGCATTCCAGAACAGACCTGGGATAGAGGACACCACTTGGCCATTCCTTCCATGTTGGTGGGATGAGAGTGTTTCTGTACTCAAGCTATGGGGTCCTTTTACCCTGAGTGAAATGTAGCTCCACAAAGGGCAATGGCAGGGAGAGGCAGACCTTGTAGGAGGACTGGTGTTGTAGCCCTTAGGAAGATACCACGTGATTACCAGGAGGCCAGCATCGGGTTGTACAGGAATGAGATGGTGCCCTTGTACTTAAAGCCGAGGATCCCCCTCCATGGCACTGACACTATTCTTGGGTAGCCACTCTAAGTCTCATTTCCTGAATGCCTATCTCCCACACTGATGCAGATGACCTGCAACAATAGGGCTCCTGTCGTCATCCGCAGGGCCCTGGAAAAACTGTTGATACCTGGGAATCCAGAAGACTATGAGGGGGCAGATCATCTCCCCACAGCAGAGTAAGTGTGACAATCAGATGGTGGGGAACAATGTTGAGGAAGTGGACTCAGGTCAACTCATAGGCCAAAAGAGTAGTATCTGACCCAGAAGAGCACTCCAACAGACAGAGGTGGGGCCTTGTGCACAGAGAAAACTGCAGTGACACTGGTGAAAAGGTCTCTAGGTTCTACAATCAGCCCCAGGGCCTAGTACACCTCCCCACCAGGTGTCCAACCCTGGTCGGCAACAGGCATTCAATGCTGACCTCAGTGAGGGGCGAGGAGGAAAGCATTCTTGCAGGGGCCATGTGGCCCCATGGCTCCCTGAGAGGAGTGTTTTCAGAGGAACATGGGAACACAGAGCCTAAGGATGGAATGGATACATTTAAAGCCTTGTGTAGGAGCAGAAACCCACTCCACATGCAGAGCATTGTCAGTATTGTAGTAAGCAGAAACAGGACTAAATCTGAGACAAGAACAGGCTGGGAGACAGCCTCAATAGTCTGACATTGGACAAATTACCAAGTCTTCTGTGCCTGAGTCCACTTGCCTAGATGGAATCAATATAGCCAGGTCACTTTCCCTCACTGAAGTCAGATGAGGGCTTCCTAAGCAGGCATGCCACAAAGCTGATCTGTAAATAATGCCATTGCTATTTTCTTTTCTGTGAGCCAAAATCCCACAGTAGCCATGATTCCAGTCTGTCCACATGCCAAACTGATATATGATACATTCTCTCATATCTTAGTCCACTAAGTCTGTGAAGTTAGCTGACTTCATGGTAGCAGGATGCTAAGGCCTTGGTAGGCTCAGAAATTCATAGCAGAGGTACACACATCCAAACCCAAGTTGATTGAGAACAGGCACTTTGTTAGAGGAGGACTGCAGGATCAGGGGAGGGACTCCCTGGGTGTCTGAAACCCACTGGGGGTTGTGGCATCCCTGGACCATAGCAAAATGTGGGAGTGAAGCAGTTCCTTTCCTGTTCTTTGGAATGATTGTTCTCAGTAGGTCAGCGTTTGGGATGTGACCTCCATTCTAGGATGCCTGGTCCACATGGAGTTGGCTACTAACAATGGTAGAAGCATGGCTCCAATGAGGTGTCTGTTTGGTCATACTCTCCTCACTATGACAATACTTGAGGTAACTAACTTAGAGGAGGGAACCTCTTTTGGCTCTGGGTTTCCTAGCCTTCCATTTGGTTCTGAACTGAGGCTGGCCATAGTGGCAGAACATGTAGCAGCTGCAAGCTACTCAGCACTTGCCCACCAGGGGATAGAATGGCAGAGAGAGAAGAAGGCTGAGAGAGGGAAGGAGAGAAAGACAGGAAGGGGAGGAGGAATAGTACTAGGAGAATGAGGATAAAGAGGAGCCCACAGGAAAAGATATGTTTGGTGAGGGCAACTCCTGCCCCATTTCAGGTCTTCCTCCAACCATGCCCACCCTTCTTCTATTTCCTCCCACTGCCCAGTAGTGTCTTCATCTTGAATGAGGATTTCATGATCACATCAGAACACTCACCATGCAATGCTTCCCCTGTAACCTACCAGTGTACATTGCTGAACTGGGGACCAAACCTTGAGCACATGAGCCTTTAGTGGGAGCAATCCCTCGGGGTATCCTTATGCAGGTTTAAGTAGAACTGTGATGTTCTGGAGCCCAAAACCTTTGGAAGCAACAGACATTAGGTCTGTCGAAGTCCTAGACATTGCTTTTCCTCAGGGAGGAGGACTATCGAGGATGTCTTTGGGGCTACTGGAGCTGATCTGGAGGGCTCTCATGTCTGGGACTCAGGTCTTTCCTGGCAGAGGTTCTCAGGTGTTGGGGTGTCCTGCTGTGCACGTCTCCAGTATCACCTTCCACACCTATATGCTCTCTCCCCAGAACTCAGGATTCCTCATAACGTGAATGTCTTCTATGGGATGAATCCCTGGGTCAGGTATGATTTTGTCCTGAGGAAGAGGACCTACCCTAATGAGGAGTGCGATGACTGGATCCACCCCAAGCCTCCCACTTATGAGGCAATGGAGGCTTAAGGTCACCACTGGAAACTTCTAAGAAGAATCTGCTCTTGTCTCTCCAGCAATGCTAAGCATTGAATGATTGTTGATCATTGAGATTTATTTCTGAAATATTTGCTTGAGATTTTGAACTTATCAATTGCATATATAATTTGTCCTTAGGCATTTGTTATTTATAGGTTTAGTACTATGTTTCTCACTATATTATACATTTGTTGTTTAAACTATTTGTATTTTTAAAATATAATTTTTCTGTAAGCTGTTTGACTTTGATGATTTTATTATATTCATTTTAGCAGCGATTCCTAGAGGACACATACAACCCGAAATGAAAGAATGTTTCATTTGATGAAAATGACATTCTGCTGTTGGGAGCATGGCAGATTGCTTTTTCTGAGTAAATTTTCCAATGGGACCTCATGATACATGCCACATGAAGACATGCACACAGAAGCACACACACTCAGAGACAGAAAGGTTGAGTTTGTTTATGCTAGAATGCTTGGGAGAAAATTTTCCAATCTCTATGATTTTGGAAATTTTTAATTAGGTAAGTTATCTTGTGGATGAAACCCAACTCTGAACAAGTCATGCATGTGACACACCTTTACACATAACCTGAAGGTAATTTTATGCAATATATTTAGTGAACATGTGTTTTGACTGTGAACACTCCCCTGAGATCAGGTGTGAAATATTCTACTTGTAGCATCACTGTGTCTCCACTGTTTTGACTGTGGAATATTTCAGATTTTGGTTTTTCAGATGAGAAATGACATATACCACATGTCTATTTTTTCATTCTACATTTAATGATAATGAATGTCATGCATCTAGGAATTTGTAGAGCACTGAAAATCAGTGAATGCCTACTGTTGCCTGAATTTGTGTGCAGAATCTTGTAGCATCTAAGCATATGTGAGTGCTGCACATGGCTTGCAGCAAAGGCCAGGTCAATGGTCCTGCCTAAAACAGCCCTGGAAGTGTCCACCACAGCAGAAAGACCAATGAGAACTCTACCCCCACCCAGAAGATGTGAAGCTACCTTATAAAGGTGTTTTTGGAGGTGGGTGTATGTACATGGGTGACAGTGAGCGCCCAGGAGAATGGGAAGCATAAGGTGTCTGATGTGGTCTCTTCTTTCATAAGTAGAGAAACAAATTGAAACAAGTCCCAGGTTGGTAGGCCCCACCAAACCACAGGCCCCCTGGAAGAATTTAACTTCACTCAGGCTCCACATATATCTTGCCATCAAGTTCCAGAAAAAATGTTTGGTTCATAATTAGGAATTACCCAATGTCAAGGAGAGGAGACATCAGAAGTGAGAAGTCATGCAAGGCAGCAAGGGATCCATAAAGATCAGACATTGAAAGGGACACCAATGTAAAATGTTCTATAACCCTACAGAATTGAAAAAGATACTTGAAAATAGAAAGGAAAATAGAAAGAAATTTATGTGCCAGAATGAGATATTCTAAAAGCCACTGGAATAGTTGAAGAAATAATGAGAACTCTCTAAATTTTTGAAACAGTCTGGTCAAAAGCATCATCAGAGCTGGAAATGTTAACCTGCATCTTAGTGAGTGCTAGATAAGACAAACCAAGAAACAACAAATCAGAAATTAAAAACAGACATAGACACAAAACACCAGTAAGAAGATTATCATGTG
>JAJEJO010059882.1:0-12434 GCA_020662805.1 Glaucomys volans | reverse complement strand
GCAGGTTGTGGGGTTTGCAGTCTGGAAGTGGAGGGGTACGAGCTGTGCTCAGATGAGGTCAGAGGAATGCATACGGTGCAGGCTGCACCCTATGAACCTTGGTGCCCAGGTGAGTGAGTTGGACCCTTGGAGGTTGGTGCAGAGGCTGAAGCAGTCACAACTCCTGTGTGTTAGAAGGCATATGTCACTGGTGGAAGGGAAAGGATCCTCCTTAGCATGATCAGGTTAGATCATTGCAGGTCACAGACAACTAGGGGCTTTTCAGGAAACTGCTAGTGTCATCGTTTGCACATTCCTGAATCAGGAGCTAATAGCTCCCTTTGCAGAATGGTTATGGGTGTGGAATTCACAGCCTACTGCTCCAGATGTCCAGCTCAGAGGAGCCCTGTTCAAACATTGCCCCTGCTGGGTCCGTAACTCATTACACCCCATGCAGCGCTGAGGCTCTAGAGGCCAGCAACTCTCTCAGCTATCATTAAAGAGTCACGGGAATGTTCTTGTTCCTGAGTCTGTTTTATGTCCTGACTGTGAGGACTAAAGCATCTAGGATTTCTTTCTGGGCCACCCACAAAGGGAGCATGCATGCCAAAGCAGAGATGGGATACAGGAGAAAACTGGATCATTCCTCCCATCGTTGGGAACAGAGTGTGTCTGCTCAAAGGTTATTTGGTCTTGATATCCTTTTACTGGTAGGGCATAGCAGGTACATGCTGACTCTTGTGCCAGGAAGGGGCTAGAAGCACATAGGAAGTTCCCCCATGAACACTTGGAGGCCTCAGGTAGCAGGATAACAAAGGGTGCCCTTGTGTTGAGAGCCAAGCTGTCTCCTGAATGATGTTGACCACTGTCCTCTGGGTGGCTCCTCTAAAACTCATTCTCTGATGAGTTTTCTCCAACCCTGATCAGGAGACCTGCCAGGATAGGGCACCCGCCATCATATGCAGGGTCTTAGATGAACACTTGCTCAATGAGGAGGATCCACAGGACTTCCAGCTGCTTCAAATTGTGTCAGAGCATAAGAGTAAGTGGGACAATCAGATGGTGGGGTGAAATGATTGACTGTGGGCTCAGAACAACTGGCCACCGAAAGAAAGTGTGCTGTGGCCCCAAAACCAGCCAGAGTGTGGTGGACCCTTTGCACAAAGTGCAATGATGGGAGTGTAAATCTGGGACTGCTGGACCTCCCTATCGAGTGTCCTCCCCTGGGTCTGCTCAGGCTTTGCAAAGTTCATATCCATGAGGAGAAAGGAGATAGGCAACCACCAGGTGTCTAATTAGGCAGTCTTTCATGACAGTGACAAGTGTATGAGAGAAGCACCTGAATGAGGAAACCTTGCTTTAGGCACCTGCCTTCAAATCTTCCCATTCCTTGTGAACTGACACCATTGAGGTGTTCCAGAGCAGAGGCCATATCTGGCCAACATGTGTGAAGGAATAGAACCCTTCACAGTTTGGCAAACTGGCATTGGAGAGACCAGTGAGGAGATAGAGGAAGAGGAAGAGGAGAAGGAGAAGAAGATAGAGGAGGAGGAGGAGAAGATGCAGGAACAGGCGTTGAAGGAGAAGAAGAAGAGGAAGAAGGAGGAAGAGGAGGAGGAGGGGGGAGGAAGAAGAGGAAGATGAAGAGGAGGAGGGGGTCAAGGAGGAGGAGGAGGAGGAGAAGAGGATGAGGAGGAGGAGAAGAAGAAGAAGAGAGGAGGGGGAGGAGGAAGAAGACTAGAACCATAAGGTGTAGAAGATGAAGAAGAACAAGAACAGTAATAACAATAAGAAAAAGAAAGAGGACAAGAAGAAAAGGTACAGAAACACAAAGAACAAGAATATAACAGTAAGCCAGGTGCGGTGGCGCATGTCTGTAATTCCAGTACTTGGGAGACTGAGGCAGGAGGATCTCGAGTTCAAAGCCAGCCTTAGCAACTTAGCGAGGCCCTAAGCAACTCAGTGAGACCCTATCTCTAAGTAAAATACAAAATAGGGCTGGGGATGTGTCTCAGTGGTGGAGCGCCCCTGGGTTCAATCCCCAGTACCAAAAATATAAAAATAGAAAAAGAAGATTATAACAATAAGCAGAAGAAAGACATGAATTGTTCTCTTCTCCCAATGAGCCTATATTGACAGTTTGAACTTTGTGTCTATCACTTGTGTGTGTTACCCAAAAGGAACTATACAGACAACTGTATTTTCCTTTCACCTTGGTGTTATCAGTTGCCCCCCAATAATTGGCAATCCCATGAAGACTTGCTCTAGTTCATCAAAACTGAGAATTTCTCAAGCATTTTATTTCATTTTCAATGTAAAATTAGTAATCTGGGGTTAGGGGTGTGCTAGCAAGAAACTATTTTGGATGTTTGCTGGAGGAGTTCTCTTCATGTGAGTTAAGTAATGTTTAAAAGAACAGGAGGTACTGAGAGAATCATTGTGTTTCTTCTTCCACTTCATGATTTCTCTCTCATAAACGTTGCTTAGCATTATTGGGCTCCAAGTTCCCTCTTTCTCACCTGGTGTTTTACAAATATTTGTCTAATTGCTTGAGACAGTGTGGTCCAGTAAAATTAAATTGACTTGGACTTGAAAAAAATCCTATGAATCAGAAGTATAATGATGAAGAGGAAATGGAGTTGAGCTGACTAAAAAAATTAAAAATAAAAAGAAGCATTGTTCCTGAAGGCACACCCCTACTGTGGATATCCTCCATCCATGCCCAATATACCTCCATTTACACCACCTCCCATTAATGGCTTCATCTATGAATGGATTAATCTACTGGTAAGGTCAAAGCAAGCACCATCAAGTGCATCCCTGAGACCCGTGTATGAGCATGGCTGCCTTGGGGAGACAAGCTTCAACACCAGAGTCACTGGGGGCAAATCATCACCCAAACTCCAGCATTGTCTCTTTGGCAGGTTCCACCTGAACTGAGAGGTTCTGGAGTCCTTGGTGCTTTCTCCTGGAAGTTGGTAGATTGGTTTAGACCCTGTGCATAGTTTTTCCTCTGGGGAAATCACTGAGGATGTCTTTGGTGGAATATGATCTAGATTGGAGGGCTCTCAGGTCTAGGGCTTAAGCCTGACCTGGCAGAGGCTCTCAGTTGTGGGGGGTGTTCAGTTGTGTACTCCTCGAGTGTCACTCACCTTCCACACCTCTGCCTCTCCTTCTCCAGAGCTGAGGATCCCTGATGATGGCAATGTGTTCCAAGCCATCAATCCCCATGTCAACTTCAATTTCATCCTCAGGAGACAACTCACCAGGAAGTGTACCCAGGTCAAGAGAAAGGAGGTAAACACCCACCTTATTCACTCTTTACTCCTGGTGCTGCTCCACATCCACTGATAAAGCTCCTCAGCTCCTGGATACAGGTTCTAGAATGCCCATGGAGCAAACTGACAGACTGGGGTGGCTTCCAGTTTCTGGGCTCTGCTGATGTTGCCATCCCCCACAGTTCTTGGAGTCAACTTCTGTGGTAAGAGCCACGACCCCATCAGCCATGAGCAGCAGCTCTTCAGCAGCAGCCAGAGCATTGCACGAGGCCACCAAAAGCAAGGTGCCCGGGAACAATAGGGTCACCAACAGCAGTTCCTTACCACCTGATGACCTGGAAGGCAGCCGCTTTATACTTTTTCGGCTAGAGGAGCAGAGCAGGAGAGCTTCAAAGAGGGTCCCGGTAAGCCTGATAGCAGGGCTCTCTCCTGCGTGCCCACACTGTGCAAGGCAGAAAATAGAGCAAACAGCATGGACTGCATTGTCAAACAAGAAGAGAGAGGTCAGTGTGAAGGGCTTGACCTGAGAGGAGGGAGAGTACAAGCTGGCCCAGCTCCAGGTGTGAGTGGGACTGTGTTGTGGGGATTGCAGGCTAGAAGTGCAAAAGCAAGTTTTGGGGAACAGCTGAGGTCAGAGAAATCTCTAGGGTGCAGGCTGCACTGTCTATTCCTTGTATTCTTGATGAGTGAGTTTTACTCCAATAGGAGGGTGGAACAGAGGAAGTGGCAGTGATTTCTCATGTGTGTGTGTGTGGGGGCGTGCCACTGGTGGAAAGAAATGGACCCTTCTTAGAATGGTTAGGTATGATATATTGGGGCCGGGGTCACCTGGGGCTCATGCCAAATCCCAGGAATGTCAGAGGTTGTATGTCAGTGAATAGGGAGTTAAAAAGGTTTCTTTGCAGAATTCATATGGAAGTGCAGTATGCACGTTAATTCTCCAGGTGTCCAGCAGCAGAGGAGACATATTCAGTGACTGCCAGTGATGAGTCAGGTACCTCATTACAACCAGGTCATCACTGACCCCCAGAGGCCAGGGGCTCTCATGGCTATCATTAAGCATTCAAGAGCATGCACTTGTGTGTGAGTCTGTTGTCCATACTGGCAGTCAGTTGCAAATGTTGTAGGGGATCCACCTGATCCAACCAAAGATGCAGCCTGCATTTCAGAGCTCACCTGGCGTAGAGGCCACAGCCCCATTCCTCCATCTTAGTGGGATGAGAGTGTGTCTGCACAGAGGTAGAATGGTCCTTTTTCCCTGAGTGGAATGTGGCTCCACACAGGCATGGCAGGTACAGGCAGACAATTATACCAGGATTGATCTAAGAGCACATCACAAGACCCCATAAGAATACAAGGAGGCCACCATCAGTTAGCAGGATAACATGTTGGCACCCTTTCCATGGAACTGAGGTGTCTCTGAATGTCCTTGACCACCCTACTCTGAAGTGGTACTCCAAAAGCCATTCTTGATGGCATTTCTCCCACCCTGATCCAGGTTACCTGCTGAGAGAAGGTTCTGGACATCATATGCAGGGCCTTAGAGCAACACTCACTGGAGGACAAGGATCCGGAAGACTTTAAGTTGCTGCGAATTGTGTCAGGACATGAGAGTAAGTGGAACAATCAGATGGTGGGGAGAAATGATCCACAGTGGGCTCTGGATCACTCACAGGCCAACAGAGTGTTACTTGGCTGGAAAAAACATCCAGAGTGTGGTGGGCTTCTGCACAAAACAAACTGCAATGATGGGGGGCATAATACTGGCAGGTTCTCCATGTTGCCCCAGGAGCTGCTGAACCTCCAAAAAATGTGTTCTCCCATGAACCTGATCAGGCATTGCCAAGCTAATATCCATGAGTTGCAACGAAATACATGGTCCTTGAAGCTGTGGTTCGCTTCTTGGCTCACTGAAAGGAGTTCCCGCCTTGCAAGATGAGGACATCAGGGGCTACATGTGGGATCAGCACCGATGTAGACTGAGCAGCACCTGTTCAAATCCATGTGTAGGACAGGAGAAGTCCTGCCTTTTGAAAAAAATGTCAGTATTGTAGCCTCTGCTAGCAGGACTCAGCCAAGAATACAGAAAAACCAGGGGACAGCCTGTTTGCATTCCTTTTTCTTTCTGTATTTTTGAAAATTTGCAAGTCCACTGTGCCTGGGTGCCCATCTCCAAAAGAGATCAGAATATCCTTGTTGGTATATCTCTTCCAGCATCAAATAAGGGCATCCTAAGCACATCGGTCACAATGCTGATTTGGAAGTAATGGCATTGCCATTTCCTTTCTTTTGAGACAGACACTTATAGCATCCATAATCCCAATCTGTCCACAGTAGATGCCACCATCTCCAGGGCACATATGGTCAGTCCTCTCACATTTTCACACACCAAGCCAATTAGCTGGGCCATGTCTTACACATGAGGAAGACTGAGGTTCAAGATATTCCAAGGAGCCAGTCAAGGTGGCTGTGGCCAGTAATCTCAGTGGCATGGGAGCATCAGGTGTCCAAAATCAGCCTCAGAATCTTAGTGAGACCCTGTATCTAAACAAAATGGGCTCCAAATGTGTCTGTGTGGTTCAGTGCCTCTGAGTTCATTCCCTGGTCCAGAAGAGTGAAAATATAAGGAATTAAAAAATGATTATGAATTAAAGTAATATCAGAAGTAGAAACATCTGACCCAGCATTGGTTGAGAGCAGGCTCCTGTTCAGTGGAGGATCGTGTGTAATTGCTGTCCAAAGGGAGGACTAGTTGGTTGCCTGGAACCCACTAGGTGTTATGGCTTGTATGGATTATGGGAGGAGGGTTGCAGTGATGCTAGCCATCCCCTAGCCTTTGGAAACCTGGCTTACATTAAAAAACTTTGGGGATTTGGCCTCAACTGTAGAAAGCTTGGTGAAGTTGAAGGTGTTCACTACCACAGGCACAAGCCTGGACAAAATGGGGGTCTCTTAGTTAGGCTTCCATGACTGTGCCAATGATGAAGATATGAGGAAATTATACATTGGCTCCTGGTTTCACCACTTTCCATTCATTGAGAACTGATTCCATGTTGGGGTCCTGATCATAGCTGCATCTGGACAGAAGTGGGTGGTAGATTTGTGTTTCACAGAGCATGGCCAACTATTCTTAGAGAAAGAAGAAGGAGGAAATGTATGAGCCTGAGTGGGAAGAGGATCAGGAGATGAATTGGAATAAGGTAAAGGACAAGAAGACAAGGAAGAGGAGGAGAGGGAGGGGGAGGAGGAGGAGGAGGAAGAGGAAGAAGATCAGCAAAAGGAATTAAAGGATCAAGAAAAAGGCTCAGAAGGTGTCAAAGAAAATGCAGGTAAAAAAGAACAAGCAGAAGAATAGCAATAGGGAGAATAAGAACACAAAACAGGTCATGAAGAAATACGAGAGAAAGGAGAGCTCACCTAGAAAACAATACAGTTTTTTAGGGCACAAACCTGCTGAGGTTGAACTGTCTCTATTCCCAACACACTACTCATTTATCACACCTACCATTAGTGTCTTCATCTATGAATGGATGAATCCACTGGCCAGGTGAAGGCACTCAACATCCAATGCTTCCCCTAGCCCATGAGACAACATGGCTGCATTGGGGAGAAAAGATGAAGCACATGAGGCTTTAGGGGCAAATCCTGATGCAAACCCAGCAGTGTCTCTTTGGCAGGTCCAACCTGAACTGAGAAGGTCCTTGGTCCAAGGTGCTTTTTCATTGAGAGATGTTAGTTTGGTTTAGATCCTGAGCATAAGCTTTCTTCAGGAAAGACTTATTGAGGAAGAATTTGGTGGAAGTGTAGCTGAATTGGAGGGTTCTCAAGTCTGTGGCTCAGGTCTCACCTGGCAGAGACTCTCAGGTGTTGGGGGTGCCTTGTGGTATAATCCTTGAGTGTCTCCTACCAATCTCTACACCTCTCTCTCTAGCAATCCAACTCCCTGAACATGCAACAATCATGTTCGCATGTATCCTGAGGTCAAGTATTATTTCATCCTGAGAAGACGACCCATCAATGAGAGGGCCAAGGTCAAGGGAAAAGCGGTAAACACACACTTATTTGCTCTTCGCTCCAGGTGCCATTCTCTATCCCCACAGTCAAGAAGGCTTAGGCTCTGGAGATATGTTCTAGAATGCCAATAGAGCAAGCTGACAGGTGGGGTGGCCTTTAGTTTCTGTTTTTTGCTGATATTCCATCCCCCACAGTTCTCAGAATCAACACCCAAGGCCCCTGCCATGGCATCTAACATCAGACCAGCTTTAAATAGCATCTCTGCTGAAAACGTTCCACCCAAGTCCACGGCTACCAAAGGGAAGAAGTCAAGTGTCATCAGATGCATATTTGGCAGGTCCTCACGTCCCCAGTATAACAAACAGGTGGGAGACAGCTGCCTCATTCATGTCAGGCTTGAGCAGCAGAGTGAAGAGCACTGCAAGACTGTCCTGGTAAGGCTGGCAGCAGGGGTGTCCCCTGGTGCTTGTCCCAGGGCAGGGAGCAAGCACAAATCCAATACCAGGGACTACTCATGCCCTCTTGAATTGGAACTTATGAATGGTCAGGAAAGATAAATGGGAATAAAGAAGAGAGAGGTCATTGTTAAGGGCTTGCCCTGAGTTGAGGGAGAGCACGACCATGTCCACCCCCCTGTTAGGGAGTTTGTGTGTTGGATGGCAGTGTGCAGACCAGAAGTGCAGGGGCAGGTCTTGGTGGGAGATGAGAAAAGGACAGCACTAGGTTGCAGGCTCCACTGGATGGGTTGGAGAATGCTGATGCATGTGGAGGAGGAGAGCAATATGAGATTCTTCCTGCTCTGATATGGATTGAGCACACTAAATCTCCAGGTAGCCTGCAGTAGAGGAGCCCTTTCCAATGGCCACCCTTGCTGAGTGAGGTGTCCTACTACATCCCAGCCAGTACTGAACCTCTGGAGGCCAGGTGCTCCCATGGCTATCATTGAGCACTCACGCATGGTCCTCTTCCTGAGTCTGTTTTCTGCCCTGGCAATCAGAACCAAAGTCTCTTGGGTTTCTGCCTGGGCCACACCGAAATGCACCCTGCATTCCAGAACAGACCTGGGATAGAGGACACCACTTGGCCATTCCTTCCATGTTGGTGGGATGAGAGTGTTTCTGTACTCAAGCTATGGGGTCCTTTTACCCTGAGTGAAATGTAGCTCCACAAAGGGCAATGGCAGGGAGAGGCAGACCTTGTAGGAGGACTGGTGTTGTAGCCCTTAGGAAGATACCACGTGATTACCAGGAGGCCAGCATCGGGTTGTACAGGAATGAGATGGTGCCCTTGTACTTAAAGCCGAGGATCCCCCTCCATGGCACTGACACTATTCTTGGGTAGCCACTCTAAGTCTCATTTCCTGAATGCCTATCTCCCACACTGATGCAGATGACCTGCAACAATAGGGCTCCTATCGTCATCCGCAGGGCCCTGGAAAAACTGTTGATACCTGGGAATCCAGAAGACTATGAGGGGGCAGATCATCTCCCCACAGCAGAGTAAGTGTGACAATCAGATGGTGGGGAACAATGTTGAGGAAGTGGACTCAGGTCAACTCATAGGCCAAAAGAGTAGTATCTGACCCAGAAGAGCACTCCAACAGACAGAGGTGGGGCCTTGTGCACAGAGAAAACTGCAGTGACACTGGTGAAAAGGTCTCTAGGTTCTACAATCAGCCCCAGGGCCTAGTACACCTCCCCACCAGGTGTCCAACCCTGGTCGGCAACAGGCATTCAATGCTGACCTCAGTGAGGGGCGAGGAGGAAAGCATTCTTGCAGGGGCCATGTGGCCCCATGGCTCCCTGAGAGGAGTGTTTTCAGAGGAACATGGGAACACAGAGCCTAAGGATGGAATGGATACATTTAAAGCCTTGTGTAGGAGCAGAAACCCACTCCACATGCAGAGCATTGTCAGTATTGTAGTAAGCAGAAACAGGACTAAATCTGAGACAAGAACAGGCTGGGAGACAGCCTCAATAGTCTGACATTGGACAAATTACCAAGTCTTCTGTGCCTGAGTCCACTTGCCTAGATGGAATCAATATAGCCAGGTCACTTTCCCTCACTGAAGTCAGATGAGGGCTTCCTAAGCAGGCATGCCACAAAGCTGATCTGTAAATAATGCCATTGCTATTTTCTGTGAGCCAAAATCCCACAGTAGCCATGATTCCAGTCTGTCCACATGCCAAACTGATATATGATACATTCTCTCATATCTTAGTCCACTAAGTCTGTGAAGTTAGCTGACTTCATGGTAGCAGGATGCTAAGGCCTTGGTAGGCTCAGAAATTCATAGCAGAGGTACACACATCCAAACCCAAGTTGATTGAGAACAGGCACTTTGTTAGAGGAGGACTGCAGGATCAGGGGAGGGACTCCCTGGGTGTCTGAAACCCACTGGGGGTTGTGGCATCCCTGGACCATAGCAAAATGTGGGAGTGAAGCAGTTCCTTTCCTGTTCTTTGGAATGATTGTTCTCAGTAGGTCAGCGTTTGGGATGTGACCTCCATTCTAGGATGCCTGGTCCACATGGAGTTGGCTACTAACAATGGTAGAAGCATGGCTCCAATGAGGTGTCTGTTTGGTCATACTCTCCTCACTATGACAATACTTGAGGTAACTAACTTAGAGGAGGGAACCTCTTTTGGCTCTGGGTTTCCTAGCCTTCCATTTGGTTCTGAACTGAGGCTGGCCATAGTGGCAGAACATGTAGCAGCTGCAAGCTACTCAGCACTTGCCCACCAGGGGATAGAATGGCAGAGAGAGAAGAAGGCTGAGAGAGGGAAGGAGAGAAAGACAGGAAGGGGAGGAGGAATAGTACTAGGAGAATGAGGATAAAGAGGAGCCCACAGGAAAAGATATGTTTGGTGAGGGCAACTCCTGCCCCATTTCAGGTCTTCCTCCAACCATGCCCACCCTTCTTCTATTTCCTCCCACTGCCCAGTAGTGTCTTCATCTTGAATGAGGATTTCATGATCACATCAGAACACTCACCATGCAATGCTTCCCCTGTAACCTACCAGTGTACATTGCTGAACTGGGGACCAAACCTTGAGCACATGAGCCTTTAGTGGGAGCAATCCCTCGGGGTATCCTTATGCAGGTTTAAGTAGAACTGTGATGTTCTGGAGCCCAAAACCTTTGGAAGCAACAGACATTAGGTCTGTCGAAGTCCTAGACATTGCTTTTCCTCAGGGAGGAGGACTATCGAGGATGTCTTTGGGGCTACTGGAGCTGATCTGGAGGGCTCTCATGTCTGGGACTCAGGTCTTTCCTGGCAGAGGTTCTCAGGTGTTGGGGTGTCCTGCTGTGCACGTCTCCAGTATCACCTTCCACACCTATATGCTCTCTCCCCAGAACTCAGGATTCCTCATAACGTGAATGTCTTCTATGGGACGAATCCCTGGGTCAGGTATGATTTTGTCCTGAGGAAGAGGACCTACCCTAATGAGGAGTGCGATGACTGGATCCACCCCAAGCCTCCCACTTATGAGGCAATGGAGGCTTAAGGTCACCACTGGAAACTTCTAAGAAGAATCTGCTCTTGTCTCTCCAGCAATGCTAAGCATTGAATGATTGTTGATCATTGAGATTTATTTCTGAAATATTTGCTTGAGATTTTGAACTTATCAATTGCATATATAATTTGTCCTTAGGCATTTGTTATTTATAGGTTTAGTACTATGTTTCTCACTATATTATACATTTGTTGTTTAAACTATTTGTATTTTTAAAATATAATTTTTCTGTAAGCTGTTTGACTTTGATGATTTTATTATATTCATTTTAGCAGCGATTCCTAGAGGACACATACAACCCGAAATGAAAGAATGTTTCATTTGATGAAAATGACATTCTGCTGTTGGGAGCATGGCAGATTGCTTTTTCTGAGTAAATTTTCCAATGGGACCTCATGATACATGCCACATGAAGACATGCACACAGAAGCACACACACTCAGAGACAGAAAGGTTGAGTTTGTTTATGCTAGAATGCTTGGGAGAAAATTTTCCAATCTCTATGATTTTGGAAATTTTTAATTAGGTAAGTTATCTTGTGGATGAAACCCAACTCTGAACAAGTCATGCATGTGACACACCTTTACACATAACCTGAAGGTAATTTTATGCAATATATTTAGTGAACATGTGTTTTGACTGTGAACACTCCCCTGAGATCAGGTGTGAAATATTCTACTTGTAGCATCACTGTGTCTCCACTGTTTTGACTGTGGAATATTTCAGATTTTGGTTTTTCAGATGAGAAATGACATATACCACATGTCTATTTTTTCATTCTACATTTAATGATAATGAATGTCATGCATCTAGGAATTTGTAGAGCACTGAAAATCAGTGAATGCCTACTGTTGCCTGAATTTGTGTGCAGAATCTTGTAGCATCTAAGCATATGTGAGTGCTGCACATGGCTTGCAGCAAAGGCCAGGTCAATGGTCCTGCCTAAAACAGCCCTGGAAGTGTCCACCACAGCAGAAAGACCAATGAGAACTCTACCCCCACCCAGAAGATGTGAAGCTACCTTATAAAGGTGTTTTTGGAGGTGGGTGTATGTACATGGGTGACAGTGAGCGCCCAGGAGAATGGGAAGCATAAGGTGTCTGATGTGGTCTCTTCTTTCATAAGTAGAGAAACAAATTGAAACAAGTCCCAGGTTGGTAGGCCCCACCAAACCACAGGCCCCCTGGAAGAATTTAACTTCACTCAGGCTCCACATATATCTTGCCATCAAGTTCCAGAAAAAATGTTTGGTTCATAATTAGGAATTACCCAATGTCAAGGAGAGGAGACATCAGAAGTGAGAAGTCATGCAAGGCAGCAAGGGATCCATAAAGATCAGACATTGAAAGGGACACCAATGTAAAATGTTCTATAACCCTACAGAATTGAAAAAGATACTTGAAAATAGAAAGGAAAATAGAAAGAAATTTATGTGCCAGAATGAGATATTCTAAAAGCCACTGGAATAGTTGAAGAAATAATGAGAACTCTCTAAATTTTTGAAACAGTCTGGTCAAAAGCATCATCAGAGCTGGAAATGTTAACCTGCATCTTAGTGAGTGCTAGATAAGACAAACCAAGAAACAACAAATCAGAAATGAAAACAGACATAGACACAAAACACCAGTAAGAAGATTATCATGTG
>JAJEJO010059881.1:9727-34975 GCA_020662805.1 Glaucomys volans | reverse complement strand
AATTGGTAAAGTATTCTGAATTCTTATTGTTATTTTTCACTCAGTACTTCAAGAAACTGAGAAAGGAAACAGGGCAAATTGTTCTTGTGTTTGCTTTTCCTTTAGGGGATGAATAAGCAGTCTGGGGCCCACTGAATAGTTGAAGAGACTAATTTGTTAATTTTTGCTGAGAATTTCTTATTAAAGCATAGACACCTTGAGTTTAGTGGCGTAATGGGAAGTTAAATTATTTGCCTAAATTAAGAGATAAAAAATTACTTGTGTGTGTATTCATCTAGGACCTAAATGAAAACTGTGCTCTTTTCTTCAGAACAGGATCTCAGGAAAAAAAAACTGCAATATAGGATTTTGGGGTGGCGACATTCAAGCCAGTGTCTGTTGTAGATCCAGTATGTTAAGCACTGTACATGAAGTAGTTGGGAGAGAGATTGAAGGGGACGTAGTAACCAAAATGTATCATACAGTACTGTGTTAAACAGGGTTATAGTTCTATAAAGGAGATAATGGTGACATGAATGGTTAAATTGAATATTTAATGATAGCAGTTTGTGGGTAGAAGAAATACGGTGGGGTATCAAGAAGGTAAAACATTTTGAAATAATGTAAAACTATAAAGATGTGTGCATAATCAAAATGAAATGTTGAAATAAACAATTGTGCTTAAAATATCTCTATATTATTAACACAACCGTATTTGTGAGGTTGAATATTTTAAATAAATTGCCTCTTTTTCTCCTTAAATGAGTTGATTCATGGAAAGCACTGTGAACATTGCTGAATACATAGTAAAATACTTAAATTTTTTTTTTTTTGGAACCGGGGATTGAACTCAGATGCGCTTGGCCACTGAGCCAGATCCCCAGCCCTATTTTGTATTTTATTTAGAGACAGGGTCTCACTGAGTTGCTCAGAGCCTCGCTAAGTTGCTGAGGCTGGCTTTGAACTTGCGATCCTCCTGCCTCAGCCTCCTGAGTTGCTGGGATTACAGGCGTGCGCCACCGCGCCTGGCTAAATATTAAATGTTATCATTATTGTTATTCCTATTTCATTTGTCATTCACAAAGTAATCAATTTAAGACCAGGACATGAGGTAGATTGAGAATGTAGAATAAGAAAAGTAAAAATTACTTTAATAATTTTAGCTTCATAGAAATTATTTTCTTATGTTTAACTGATTTTTAATTGTATTTTGTTCATATAAGTGACCTGGGTATAATTCAAAATTATAATTTGAAGGTTTTGGATTATGAAGGTTTTCACACCATTGGACCTTTTTCACGGTCCCTCTCTACACTCTGTCTAGAAGTATGCTGTCCAGCATAGTAGCTGCAGACCACATGTAGCTGTTGAGAACTTGAAATGGGGCTGGTCTGAATTGAGATACTATAAGTTTAAAATACACAGTGGATTTCAAAGACTTAGCATGGATAAAAGTAAAAGAAAGTAAAATGTCTTCATAATAATATTTTATGTTGAAGTGGTAACATTATAGTGATACCGAGTTAAATAGTATATATTGTTAAAGTGTACTTCTTTGTATGTTTTCAGTGTTCTAACAGAAAATTTTAAATGACCTATGTGTCTTGCATTATATTCCTTTTGAACAGTGCTGCTCTAGAAATTTCTAGTCTAAGATGATCTTTTTGAAGACACACCTGGGATTCTTGTTCTGTTTCCGTTACTAGTTATCTCACCTGTCAATTACTTAACTTCTCTAGAGTTCAGTTTCCTCATGGTAAACTTTATTTCTTTACCTAAAATAAATAACAACACATTCTGTGTCTCTATCACTGAATTATTGGGGATCAGCAGAATTTGGCGGTTCTAGAGCATTCTTCAAATGCTCTAGACATAAAATATATGTCTAGACATAAATTGACATAAAATATATGTCATTTTAAATCAGGCCTATATACTGACTTTAAAAGGTTGAAGGATGCTTAGTGGGTTATCAGAATCAGTAATGGAACGTAGATGCAAAAATTCTTAACAAAATTTTAGCAAATCACATCCAGAAGCATATTAAAAAGATAGTGCACCATGATCAAGTGGGTTTCATCCCGGGGATGGAAGGTTGGTTCAACATCCGGAAATCAATAAATGTAATTCACCACATCAACGGACTTAAAGTCAAGAACCACATGATTATTTCAATAGATGCAGAGAAAGCATTTGATAAAATACAGCACGCCTTCATGCTCAAAACACTAAAAAAATAGGGATAGTAGGAACGTTCCTTAACATTGTAAAGGTTATCTGTGCTAACCCCACAGCTAACATCATTCTAAATGGAGAAAAATTGAAAACATTCTCCCTGAGAACTGGAACAAGACAGGGATGCCCTCTTTCTCCACTTCTGTTCAACATTGTCCTTGAAACTCTAGCCAGAGCAATTAGACAGACCAAAGAAATTAGAGGAATACGAATAGGAAAAGAAGAGCTCAAACTATCCTTATTTGCTGACAACATGATTCTCTATTTAGAAGACCCTAAAAATTCCACCAGAAAACTTCTGGAACTCATAAATGAATTCAGTAAAGTAGCAGGATATAAAATTAATGCTCATAAATCTAATGCATTTTTATTTGTAAGTGATGCATCCTCAGAGAGAAATTAGGAACACTACCCCATTCACAATAGCCTCTAGAAAAATAAAATAGTTGGGAATCAATCTAACAAAAGAGGTGAAAGACCTGTACAATGAGAACTACAGAACACTAAAGAAAGAAGTTAAAGAGAATCTGAGAAGATGGAAAGATCTCCCATGTTCTTGGATAGGCAGAATTAATATAGTCAAAATGGCCATACTACCAAAAGCGCTATACAAATTCAATGCAATTCCAAATAAATCCCAATGACGGACCTCATAGAATTAGAGCAAGCAATCATGAAATTCATTTGGAGGAATAAGAGACCCAGAATTGCTAAAGCAATCCTTAGCAAGAAGAGCGAAACAGGGGCTATCACAATACCAGACCTTCAAATATACTACAGAGCAATAGTAACAAAAACAGCATGGTATTGGTACCAAAATAGACAGGTAGATCAATGGTACAGAATAGAGGACACAGAGACAAACCCATATACATACAGGTATCTCATACTTGACAAAGGAGGCAAAAACATACAATGGAGAAAAGATTGCCTCTTCAACAAATGGTGCTGGTAAAACTGGAAATCCATATGCAGCAAAATGAAACTAAACCCATATCTCTCACCCTGTACAAAACTCAAAATAGATCAAGGACTTAGGAATTAGACCAGAGACCCTGCACCTAATAGAAGAGAAAATAGGTCCAAATCTTCATCATGTTGGCCTAGGACCAGATTTCCTTAACATGACTCCCAAGGTGCAAGAAATAAAAGCAGGAATCAATGATTGGGATAGAGTCAAACTAAAAAGCTTTTTCTCAGCAAAGGAAACAATCAGCAATGTGAAGAGAGAGCCTTCAGAGTGGGAGAAAATCTTTGCTACACACACTTCAGATAGAGCACTAATCTCCAGAATCTACAAGGTACTCAAAAATCTTTACACCAAGAACACTAATAACCCAATCAATAAATGGGCCAAAGATATGAACAGACACTTTACAGAGGAAAATCTACAAAAAATCAACAGATTCATGAAAAAAATGTTCAGTATCCCTAGTTAGAACTGCAAATCAAAACCACCTTAAGATTTCATCTTACCCCGATTAGAGTGTCTTTTATTAAGAATACAGGCAACAACAGGTGTTGGCGAGGTTGTGGGGAAAAGGGTACACTCATACATTGCTGGTGGGAGTACAAGTTGGTGCAACCACTCTGGAAAGCAGTGTGGAGGTTCCTTAGAGAACTTGGAATGGATCCATTATTTGACCCAGCTATCCCACTCCTTGGCCTATACCCAAAGGACCTAAAATCAGATTACTACAGTGATGCAGCCACATCAGTGTTCATATCTGCTCAATTCACAATAGCTAGATTATGGAACCAACCTCGATGCCCTACAATAGATGAATGGATAAAGAAACTGTGGTATATATACAGAATGGAATATTACTCAGCCATAAAGAAGAATAAAACTATGGCATTTGCAGGGTAAATGGATGATGTTGGAGACTGTTATGATAAGTGAGATTAGATGAATGGATAAAAAAAACTGTGGTATATATACATAATGGAATATGACTCAGCCATAAAGAAGAATAAAATTATGGCATTTGCAGATAAATGGATGATGTCATTGTAAGTGAGATTAGCCAATCCCAAAAATCCAAAGGCCAAATGATCTCTCTGATAAGTGAATGATGATGCATAATGCAGGGTGGAAGGGAGGCAAGAATGGAGGAAGGATAGATTGCATAGAGGGAAGGGAGGGGTGGGGTTGGGGTGGGAGGGTAAGAATAATAACAGAATGTGTGACAGACATCATTGCCCTGTGTACATGTATGAATGCACAGATGGTGTGACTCCACTTTGTGTACAACCAGAGAAACAATAGCTGTACTCCATTTGTGTTCAATGAATCAAAATTAAATAAATTTAAAAAAATCAGTAATGGTTCATTTTTATTTTTTTGTCTTTTACATGTTTATTTTTTGCATTTAAAGAAATGTTTTCTTGTCACATTATGCTGCTAACATTTGAAAAGCAATTTTATTCTTTTCAAATGCTATAGTAAACTTCCAGGTTTCTGTGATAGACTTTTTTTTAAAGCCTAGATGATGAACTGGATTCTTTTCATGATTTGAAGAATTGGGAAACCAAAGAAGTAATTGAGAATGATCATAGAGTTAGTACCTCCAACATAACCAGTCTTTTAAAGAAATGGAAAAAGGTTTAAATTTCTATCTATCTATCTTCATTTAAATAGTCATTTTAGTGCTGGGGCTCTTGCTCAGCGGCAGAGTACTTGCCTAGCCTGTGTGAGGCACTGGGTTTGATCCTTAGCACCACATATAAATAAACAAAGGCATTTTGTCCATCTATAACTACAAAAAAATTTTTTTAATAGTAATTTTATTAGTGCACGTAAGCCTACCTGTTAATAATAACAACATTGGTCCTTAGGAGTCTGGGTATTTCTGTGTTCGGAATTTTTTAAGCCATGAGATGGTTACTGTGCTTGTTATTAACTAGAGAAGAGAAAAGTGAACTTCATTATTTTCCAGCTGTATGCCTATGTTTTCAAAACTTCTCAAGATAAGTTAGTAACGGAATACTCTGTGATGTCTTCAATTCTTTTTCATGTCAGTGTTTGTTAGAAAGTGGGGAAATGATTGTGGTAGTGTCTTACTAACCCTAATATTTTGAGAGAACAGTACAGATTACTTACAGCATGGCTTCCTCAACACTGAACTAGTAGCAGCTCTCAATGTACCTGTCTTCACTGCACAGTTTTGTCAGGATTTCATGCCAAGAGGCATCCAGTGACGAAGCCTTTTGCCTTTTGGCTGTAAGAGTTCCAGCACATTGTTGCTGATGTTCTCTTTTTTCCTGCAAATATATTGTCTACACACGATGCACATTCATTTTCCCCTTTCTTCCCTCTCCTTAATCCCCTTTGTCATATGGATCTCAGTATTTGAAGACAATGAAAATTACTTCAGCTTGGACTTGTCCTTCTCATTATATGGCGGGTTTTCCCACTAAAAACATAGATTAAACTATTTTATGGGCTGGGGATATAATTCAATTGATGGAGTGCTTGCCTCGCAAGCACAAGGCCGTGGGTTCAGTCCCCAGCAACACCAAAAAAAAAAAAAAAAAAAAAAAAAAACTATTTTAAAAGCTGAATGTGTGTGAAAGTTGATCAAAAAAGTAAGGAGTGCTCAGGCCAGAAATTGGTGAGGTGGGAACTTAGGCAAGCAAAACACTGAATTGGTCTTACTTTTAGTGTAGTAACTGAATGACATGAAACTTCTCTTTCTTAAAAAGTCATTCAGGTTTTGTCTAAGATGGGGAGTCTAGTGGGAAACACCCTCCCTTAAAGTTGGACTCCTTTAAGCTAATGTAAGTTAGGGTGAAAGAGGAATGGAGGATCTTTAGATTATGTAGAGGGAAATGAGAGGTGGAGAGAGTGGGGGTATGAAAAATGGTGGAATGAGACAGACATCATTACCCTATGTACAAGTGTGATTAACAAGAATGATATGAATGCACATCATGCACAACCATAGAAATGAAAATTTGTAACCCATAAGTGTACAATGAATCAAAATGAAGTCTGTAAAATTTAGAAAAAAAAAATACTGCTAGAGAGCGTTTTATGTGCTAATTATTAGAAGAAAATAAATTCTGATGGTACAGTATTGGCAAGAATGTGAACTAAGGGCAGCTTACTCATCTATTGCCTTGGGAATAAATTAATGTAACCACTTTGGAAGAAAATGGCATTAATAGTAAAGTCGAACCTGTGTGTGTAGCCTAGTACATGTATGCTACCAGTCATACGCCCCAGAAAAACTGCTGAACTTGGGTGTCAGATGTGTGACTGTGTAGCATCTATAGCCAGAGCAGCTCAAATACCCCTCTGTGGGAGAAAGCTGTCATGCATTTATAAAATAGGATAAAGTTGTGAAAGTTTTTGAACCCATCATTCTGAAATCATCATGGGTGGATTTCAAAGAACTTGTTAGTATTTAAAGGAGGAGGTTATAGAAATTATTATAGACATATAAATAAAACTGGGCAAAACAAACAATATGTGTGTGGGTATGTGTTAAAATTGCTTTAATATTTCTTTTACTTTAGACAACTTTTGTTATAAATATTAACTCATTAATTTCATAAACTAATGGGTTTCACTGACTTTTCCATACATGCATGTATCATGTTCTAAATGTGTACACCCTCCCAACTACTTTTTCTTACTCTCCTCTTTCTTTTGCTGTTTTTCTTCCCCTTCCCTGAAATACCTTCTTTACATTCAGATCATCTTTTTTTCCTAAGAGTTTCCATATACGAGGGAAAACATGTGATACTTGTCTTTTCGAATTGGCTTATTTCACTTAACATTAGAAACTCGAGTACTATCTGCTTTCCTGCAAATGACATGTTTCTTTTTTATGACTAAATAATATTCCATATGTATGTAAGTCATATTTTCTTCATCTGTTCATCCATTGACAGCACCTAGGCTGATTCCTTAAGTTGATTATTATTAGTAGTGCCGCAATAAAAATGGGTATGCAAATATCTTTTTTGTATACTGACTTCATTTCCTTCAGAAATATAGCCAGGAATGGTATATAGCTGCATCATAGGGTAATTCTATTTTTAATTTTTTGAGGAACCTGCATATTCTTTTCCATAATGGCTGTGCTAGTTTACAATCAACAATGTGTAAGTGTTCCTTTTTCACATCCTTGTCAGCATTTGTTACTTTTTGTTTTTTTTTTTTTGACTAGCCATTTTGATTAGGGTAAGTGGAATCTCAGTGTAGTTTTGATTTTCATTTCCTTGATGGTTAAAGATGTTGAGCACTTTTTCACATATTTATTGGCCATTTGTACTTACTTTTGAGAAGTGTCTATGCAGGTTATTTGCCCATTTATTGATTGGGTTACTTGCTCTTTTGCTCATAACTTTTTTGAGTATATAATTGTGGGTATTAGTCTTCTGTCAGATGAATAGTTGGCCAATACTTCCTGCCATTCTGTAGGATCTCTCTTAACTCTGTTCTTTTGCTGTGTGAAAGCTTTAAAATTTGATGTAATCCCATTTGTTGGTTCTTGCTATCATTTCCTGAGCAATTAGGGTCTATTTTGAATTGATTTTATACGGGGTGAGGCATAGGGTTCTAGTTTCAGTTGTCTACATTTGGATATCCAATTTTCCGAGTACAATTTGTTGAAGAGGCTGTCTTCTTTCCACCATGTGTTTTTTGTCTCCTTCATCGAGAATCAGATTGCTATTGAGGCATGGGTTTATTTCTGAGTCCTCTAATTCCATTGGTTTTTGTATTTCTTTTTTATACCAATACCATGATATTTTTGTTACCATCAAAATATATTCTAGCACATTTGAAATCCAGTATCATGATGCCTGTAGCCTTGCTCTTTGTTTTTTCCTCAGGATTGCTTTGGCAACTTTGGATCTTTTATGCTTTCATCTGAATTTAAGGATTTTTTTTTTCTAGTTCTGTGAAGAATGTCACTGGTTTTGATGGGAATTGCATTGAATTTGTAGATTGCCCTTTGATAGTTTGGCCATTTTAACAATGTTAATTCTCCCAATATATGAACATGGGATGTCTTTTCATCTTCATTTTCTAGTGTCTTCAATTTCTGAAACATTTTATAATTTTTTCTGTAGAGGTTTTTTACCTCCTAAATAAGGACTTTTTAGATGTGATAGAAATTAAAAAGAAAAATAAGGCAATAATTAACATTGTATTTGGACCTGTTAGTTAGATTACAGAGAAGGGAATGTGGTAAGTTTCTGAAGTGATGTTCTGTTTCATATCCTGGGCAGTTAATATGTAGTTTTTTTATTTTTTTTTTTTTTTTTTTTTTCCTTTTTTTTTTTTTTTTTTGTGATGCTGGGGTTGAACCCACAGCCTTGTGCTTGCAAGGGAAGCACTCTCCCAACTCAGCTATATCCCCAGCCCTTCATGCATTTATTTATTTATTTATTTATTTATTTATTTATTTATTTATTTATTTTTGAACCAGGGATTGAACTCAGGGACACTCGGCCACTGAGCCACATCCCCAGCCCTATTTTACATTTTATTTAGAGACAGGGTCTCACTGAGTTGCTTAGGGCCTCGCTAAGTTGCTGAGGCTGGCTTTGAACTCGCGATCCTCCTGACTCAGCCTCCCAAGTCGCTTGGATTACAGGTGTGCGCCACCACGCCCGGCCCCTTCATGCATTTTAAAATAATTAAATCTGAAATGATTTCATACTTAGAGAAAAGTTGCACAAAGAATTCCTGTATACTTTTAACCCAGATTTTCTAAATGTTACCATTTTACTGTATTTGCTATATCATTCTTTCTTTCTTTCTTGAAATTTTTCATAAAACTGTGATTTATACTTAAAATAATTTTTCCTGAAAATTACTCTGAGACTATTTAGAGCTATAATAAAGTTTATAATTAAAATTTTATTTTCTTCGCAGTTGACCTTCCAACAGATAGGGCCTCATCAAGACCTCGGACTGAGTGTTGTGATGTTAGTGACTCTGCTTTGAAAAGTGCCAGCTGTCCAAAATCCAAAGTGTCAAACAAGCAGACTTTATTTCCACATCAGATAAATCAGATATATGATGAGTTATTTCAAATACATCTGAAACTGCAGGTAAGATCTCAATACTGATTTGAGAATTCAGAAATATTTATATTCTAAGCACCAAGTATTTGCAAAATTCGAATACAAGGTGTTTCATTTTAATTATTGTGGAAAGTGGGTTAAGTCAAGGTCAGAGGGAACAAACTCAATTTGTAGGAACTATTGAGGGAGAAAATGTAGAGACTGAAAGAAAAATATTGGTAGTAGTGATTTTATTTGTAGGCATGTGTCTTAGACTTCAGATTGTCCTGTGTTTGTTTATCCTCATCCCATCCCATTCTTCAGAAAGAAATCTGCTGGTAAAGTGTGCTTTTTGAATTAGGTGTTGTAGATTCATCATTTTAAATGTTACATAGTAAGAAGTTTCCTTGTGATTTCTCACTAAAATGTATTTTTGTACCTTCTTGCAATTTTATCTTTGGTGTTTGTTTCTAAAGGGTGTAATTTATATATTTATCACATTTCCACTCGGAGTAAAGAAAGAAACTTGTAATAGACAGTTTCTGTTTGATATTCTTTTCATTGGAGACATTATATACACTTGAAATACCCAAAACATTTTTAAAAACCAGTAATTCATTTTGTTAAATTAATTCATGTTGTAATAACATAGTATTTCAGAAAGTTTTTCTTAGTCTGAATTACCTGGAAAAAATTTAGAGAAAGACTAAATCTGGTCCTTGATGCAGAGGTAGAATTTAGAGAGGAGAACAATGGAAAGGTCAATCCAGGTACAAAGAATTAAGAGATGAGAGTTGTTTGGAAAGGAATGATTGTCATATTGTGAATTTAGCTGCTTGTCAGGGTAATAGTGAAAACTGGAGCTAGGTTTTTTTTTAATCAAAGAAGTGACAGTAGAAAGACTTTGAGAATACTCTATAGAATAAAAAAGAAGCAAGGTTGCAAGGATACATCTATCATCTATAGGAAACAATAAAAATAAAAATATTTAATAAAAAGGTAAAGTACAAGGAATTAATCTGATTTCATTCATTTTTAGTCTGACTTTAAAATTTAGTTTGTAGTGTTAGAGTTGTTGTTAAGCATACACTTTTTTTTAACCATTAAAAAGGGTTTTTTTTTGACAAAAAGTTTAGTAGGAACATATACATGATCCAATTTTTATGCCATAGTAAAAGAGGCACCAAACAGGCACGTTTGGAGAGGGGACATGGATTTCTCTGAACAGCCATTATTTATACTCACTCCAAGGCTTCTAACTTGACAGTATATTTCCTTATGTTGTCACCATTCCAGTATCGTTCTGTTGCCCACTAGTTATCATCTCCACACATTCATCCCAAGATTTGTGTAAGGGGCCACTTCCCTGCAGTATTCCTTGGTCATGTCTCTCACCATTTAATTTCAGTGATAATTTCTCAGCCATAAATTTTTTCAGCTTGGGAGGGTAAGCTTTGTTCATGTTTATTCGACAGACTCAGAGATGCTTTGAAATGGAATTGGTGGCCTCCAAGCATATACATATTTTTTTTTTTGGAACCGAGGATTGAACTCAGGGACACTTGGCCACTGAGCCACATCCCCAGCCCTGTTTTGTATTTTATTTAGAGACAGGGTCTCACTGAGTTGCTTAGGACCTTGCTAAGTTGCTGAGACTGGCTTTGAATTCGTGATCCTCCTGCCTCAGCCTCCCGAGCCTCTGGGATTACAGGCGTGTGCCACCACGCGCAGTGCATATACATTTTTGATACACTATTGATTTAATTTATTTAATAAATTCTTGAGTACCTATTAATATGTATTTATGCTGAGTAAAATATATATGCCTCTTGCTACATGGAGTTTATTAGAAGCAATCATAAGTACCCATACAATAATAATTTTATAAACTTAAATGAAGGAATAATAGATGTATAATGTAAGTACCTGATTGGGGGAGATTGTGATTGAGATTGGAGGAGACTGAGGTAAGGTGTTTCTGAGAAAAATGAGTAGAGGTTAGCCCAGTGAAAGCTTTAGATTCTACCCTGAGACTTTCCAGTATGAGAAGTTCCTGAGCATGGTAAATTAACATGTTTATTCAAAGAAAATGTAGTAGGTAGCTCTGAAGATTTTTAAAGCAGGGAAGTTGCAAAATCTAATGTGTGTTTACATAAATGTCTTTGAGGGGGCAGGAGTATAATTTGAGAGAACAGAGAGCATTCTACTGCAGGATCCCAGGTGAGAAATAAGGGTGACTTGGACTGGGGTGGTAGCAGAGGAATAGAACAAAGGTTATTGTGGAGGTAAAATAATTCTGGACTTGGCATAATGAATTCAATGCAGCATAGGAAGACTAAAGTAAGTAAGTTGATTTTCACTTTCTGGTTTTTGTGGTATGGAGAAAGAATGGATTTCAGGAAGAAGAGCAGTATTTCTGTTTGAAATGAGTCAGGTTCGGTAGTAAAATATATTAGCCTGGCTATTAGAAAGTAGATATTGGGTGATTATCTAATTTGGGAGTTATCTATGTGTTAGTGTTCTATCACTGTTACAAAATACCAGAGATAAGCTGGACGTGGTGGCGCACGCTTGTAATCCAAGCGACTTGGGAGGCTGAGTCAGGAGGATCGCGAGTTCAAAGCCAGGCTCAGCAACTTAGCAAGGTCCTAAGCAACTCAGTGAGACCCTGTCTCTAAATAAAATACAAAATAGGGCTGGGGATGTGGCTCCGTGGCCGAGTGTCCCTGAGTTCAATTCCTGGTTCCAAAAAAGAAAAAAAAAAAAAGAAAAAAGAAAAATACCAGAGATAATCAACTTATAAATGGAAAAAGTTTATTTTGGCTCACAGTTTTAGAGATTTCAGTCCATGATTGATTGACTCCTTTGCTTTGGGTAGGTGCCAAGGCAGCATATCATATCAGGAACATGGGGCAAAAACACCTGCTCACCTCATGGCCAGGAATCAAAAGACAGAGGGGCCAGAGTCCCACTATCCCCTTCAGTGGCACATACCAGTGACCTAAAGATATTTCTTTAGGACCCAGCTTATAAAGGTTGCACAACCTCCCACTAAGTGCCACTGTGTGGACCAAGCCTTTAACACATGAGCCTTTGGGGGACAGTCAGCATCCAAATGTGTTAGTGTTTACTGTTGTCACCTACAGTAGTGACAGGTCAGAGAAGCTCATGTGAAGTAATGTAAGTGTCTGAAGGTATCCTGGATTAGGATGGGGGCCTCAAGGATGCAGAGAAGTGGTTGGATTCTAGAGATAATTAAAAGGTGGGTTAAACAGGACTCAGAGATTGTGTGGATGTAGGAAATGTGCTAGAAGTTTTATCAAGGGCAAAATGCAAGTTTTAGTTTTTGGACACTTGGAGAAATCATGCTGCTTTTTGCTTATGTAGAAAACTGGAGGAAGAGGAGATTAGTTTTTTCCTTTTAAACTCATAACTTAAAAATTAATTTTTTAGTGTATACTTCAATTATTTTTATTATATTCACAGAGTTGTACTGTTGTCACTGTAACCAATTTTAGAATATTTCATTATCCCCAAAAGATACCCCAACCCATTAGAGGTCATTCTTCATTTCCTCCAAAATCCCTTTAGCCCTCAGCAACCACTAATCTACTTTCTGGTTCTGTAAGTTTGTCTATTCTGGATTTTTCATATTACTGGAATCATATAATATGTGATCTTTTATAAATAACTGACTTCCTAGCATGATAATTTTAAGGTTCATTCATGTTATACCATGTGTCAGCCCATGCTTTTTTTTCTTTTCCTTTTAGTACTGGGGAATTGAACCCAGGGGAGTTAAATCACTGAGCTGCATTCCCAACCTGTTTATTTTTACTTCAAGGCAAGGTCTTGCTAAGTTGCCAGGTTGGCTTTGACTTTACAGTCTTCCTGCCTCAGTCTCCTGAGTAGCTAGAATTATATGTATGGTGCCTGGCTAGCACATACTTTTTATTGCTAAATAGTATTCTATTATATAGATACATCACATTTCATATTTCACTCATTAATTTCTGGACATACGGGTTTTTTCCACTTTTTGACTATCATGAGTAATGCTGCTACGAATGTTTGTATTTTAGTTTTGTGTGGACATGTACTCCATTTCTCTTGGGTGTATACCTATAGTGGAATGGCTGAGTCATAGGATAACTGTGTTTAACTTGTTTGAGGAACTGGCAGACTTTTTTATGTTTTCACCAGCAGTATACAAGGCTTCCATTTTTCCCACATCTTTTCCATCACTTATTTTTCTGTTTTTGAGAAAAATATCCTTTATTTTTCTGTATCTTACTGTGGTTTTGCTTTATATATTTCTGTGATGTCCAATTGAATTCAGTTTTGGACATGCTTATTTTGTACTACCTGAAAGTTTATAGGTAGAGATGTTAAATAGGCTGTTTAGAGTTGAGTTTGGCACTTGAGACAACTGAACAGTTGCAGGTTGGGAACACATGGTAATTTTAGCCATTGAATGGATATAATCAAGCAGAGAGTGTGAAGAATGAAAAGGAAAATAACTTAAACCCAAATCCTGAGTAACCATAGTGGTTACAGTATGGTGGAGACATGGCAAAGGAGACTGAGAAGCCATGACCAGAGAGGTGGTAGAAAACCAGGAGAACATGGTGTCATGCAAGCCATTAGAAGTATTTTAAGTTGAAGGAAAGAGATAGTCATATAATATGCTGCTGAGAGATTCAGTGAAATAAGAACTTAGAAGTCAATGTGGGCTGAAGCCAGATTAAAAATGAACTGAGGAATGACTTGTAGGTAAAGAAGGTTCAGTAATTGTAGACAGTATTTTAGGAGGTTTGGTTGGGGAGGGAGTTGTGGGTAGGGGCAAAAGATTTTATTTCAGATGTGATGAGAGAGATTGAGAATATTTAGAGATAATCAGAGCAGTCTTTACAAAGGGGCTTAAGGCAATGAGATCCTGAACCTATCCGTGTAACAAAAGAGAAGGAGAAACGTGTGTATGTGTGCGCGCAAGTGTGTATTTTGTGGGCTTGAAACTGATGTTCTCTTCTGTGGTCTTCCCTATGAACTTAGAGACCAGGCCATCCACAGACAATGTTCTAAGGTGTTGTGTTTAAAATTAGGAAAGAGTAAAAAGGTTTGAAGTAGACACTGTGGAGAACAGAGAATAAAGAATTCACCGTGAAAACATCAAGTTTTCTGAACAGCATCGATAACTTAATAGAGGATTGAGACCATGAACTTAAAAAACACCACTTTATGTGGTGTGTGATTTTTCTCCGATGGTTTTTAATCTGTGTTATCCTCAGGACAGGGAAGATGGTAAGTGTGTTAACCCAGGCCTGGATTCTTTCAGCCCTTGGTGATAGAAGGACAACAAAGAAAGGGAGTGGAGAGTGTAGGTAAATTAATGGACCATGTCTAGCAACTACTGTAATCCCCAGATTTTATGTACCACTGCATTTTCAAAAACTACTTGGTTAAACGAGTGTCAGTGGATAAAAATGTAATTTGCAGATTTTGTGAATGTACTTTTTCAAAGTCATTCATATCTGGCATTTTGATACAGTGTGAAACTGCAGCACAACAGAATTTTGCTGAGGAACTTCAAAAGCGAGAACGTTTTTTGGTTGAAAGAGAACAACTACTTTTTAGAGATGAAAATGCTTTGAGTAAAATTAAAGGTGTTGAAGAAGAGGTTCTTACAAGATTTCAAATTCTAAAGGAGGTACTTTAAAGTCCTAATTTTTAGAGTAATATTACTTGTCCTTTTTTTCTTAGTTTCTGTAATTATTAACATTTTGTCACATTTGCTTATAACCTTCTCCCTCCTTTTCTCACACACACACCCCTGCATACACACCCACACAGATCCACACACACCTTATTTTCTGAACTATTTGAAACTAGCTTGCAAAAATCATTATATAGTATCCCTAAATCCCTAAATACTTCAGCATGTGTCTCTTAAGAATAAGTACATTCTGTATTTCATATATCAGAAAATTAATGCTAATTGAAAAATATAATTTAATATATAGTCCACATTTACTTTCCCGTTTGGTCTCCAAAATGTTTTTTATTGTTTTGTTTTGTTTTGTTTTGTTGTTTTCTAATCAAGGACCTACACAAATTCTAATTATCTTAGATTTCTTTTATTGTTTGTGGGCCTTTTCTTTGGAGTCTTGGTCAGAAGTCTTGTGGATATATAGTATCCTAGATTTGCCTGATTGTTTCCTAACAATGATATTTGGATTAAATACTTTTGGCAAGAATTTTATATAGTTAGTATAATTTACTTCTTTGTTTGATATTATTAATATGTACAATATCTCGGTGTCTCGTAAATTATCTCATACATATAATTTACACAGTAAAATTCATTGTTGTACATTTCTTTTAGTTTTGAAAAATGCTTTTAATATTGTAATTGCCACCATCCTTGAGATAAAATGTAGTTCCAGCCTTTGGAAAGTTTTATTGTATTCTTATAAATATCCCTTTTTCCATCCTTTGCCTTTGACAACCAAGGTCTACTTCCTGTCCCTAGTTCTGCCTTTTCCAGAATATTATGTACATAGGTTTATTTCATTCCTTTTCTTTACCTTGTGATTTTTAGCAGCAGCTCATTTATCATCATAAGTTAACTTGGCATGCTTTTCTTTGACTTTATCTAATTTGTGGTTTGTTGTGCTTCTTTTTGAATTCGTAAATTTATGTCTTTTGCCAAATTTGGGAAATTTGCAGCAACTATTTCTTCAAATTTTTTATGCTCCCATTGCCTTCTCTTCTCTGTGTCTGCAGACTCATATGTTAGTCCTTTACTGTTACCAGAAGATTTCTGAGGCTATGTTCCCTCTTTCTCTTTGTTTTCCTTTTATGTTCTTTGGGCTGGATAATTTCTATTAACATGTCTTTTAGTTCACTGTTTTTCATCTCCACATTGCTGTTGAACCCTGTTATGGTTTAGAATATGAGGTGTCTCCTAAAGGCACATGTGTGAGACATTGTAAGAAAGTTTAGAGGTGAAATGATTGGGTTACAAAAGTATTAACTTAGTATATTAATCCATTGATAGTTTTTAACTGGGTGGTAACTATAGACAGGTAGGCTGTGGCTGGAGAAGGTAGGCAGTTGGGTTTGTTCTTTCTTTGCTTCCTGGTGTTATGTGCCGAGCTGCTTTCCTCTGCCACTCCTTTCCACCATGATGTTCTCACCTCAGGCCCAATGCAAAGGAGTCAGCCAACTGTGGAATGAGACCTCTGAAACCATGAGCCCCAAATAAAGTTTGGCTCTAAAATTGTTCTGGTCAGGTCTTTTGGTCACAGCAGTGAAATCCCTGAATAAATCAAGACCATTTAGTGAATTTTTATTTCTGACATTTTGAAGTTCTAAAACTTCCAGTCATTTTCTTTAAAAATTCTTTTTTTTCCTCATAACAATTTCTCTCTTTACATTAACAGTCACATTTACATTTACCTCATGGAACATACTTAAAAATCCAGCATCGGGTCATCTCAGGATTGGCATCTGTTGATTATATTTTTTCTTGAAGCTTCATTACATTTCTCAGGTCTTTGCATGTCCAGGACTTTTGGATTGTATTTGAAACATATTGTATAGATTCTATGCCTTTTAGAATCCTCTGGAGAATATCGTTTATTTAAAACGTTTATTCAGCCCAGTGAAATTAGGCCATAGCTCTTTCTGACCTTCTATAGGCAGTGGTTCTCATTTCAGTTTACCTTTCAGAGTCTTTGCAGTTTTGCTCTATAACTGCCTCGTGATTGTGCTGCTTAGAGGATAGTTTGAGTCTTGGGCAACAGTTTAAAATCTTACTTCAGTTCTACAGGCCTTTTCTCTGCTGTGCTTGGTTTGTCCTGTGTCTGGGCAACTCAGAGATGAGCCCAATTTGTACATCTTCACATGCACCAAAGTGAGAAGATGCTCTGATATTCCTTCTCAATATTCTCCCCACTCCAGATCACAAGGTCCCCTCTTCCTGATTTCTTTGACCGTCTTTGTCTTAGAGCTCTAAGGGGAAGTAGAAAGCTCCACTTTCCATCCAGGGTTCCACCCTGGTGGCAGAAGTTTGAGAGAAAAAGAAGAACCAACCAACAAAACAGGAAACTTCACCCCTTAGAGGTTGTTTCTCCAAATTTTTGCTCCCTTCTGTAATTCCCGACTCTTGTTTACTTCTCACAGCCATCAGGTAGTTGCTTTCCTGTTTTGTCTAGGGTTTTTAGTTGATATCAGTAGGAAAAGTAGAGTGTAGCGGGTTTATCCTGCCATGACATATTGCATCTCTTTAATAACTTTAAGATGTGGAAAAATTAGATAATAGAAGTATAAAACTAGTTTTAAAAGTAATTGTGTATGACTGTATCCTCAGTTATTTAAGTTATTTATTTATTTAAGAGATCTCCTAATATGGTAATAAATTCCATTGAACTAATTGTTTCACATTGAATTTTTTCATAGGGTTAAAGAGAAAATGCTTAAATTCTTAGATCTATCCATGCTAATTTTATTCTTGATTCTCTCTGATTTGTCTACTATTCTCAATGAGTATAAAGATAACTGCTTTATTTTAATCATATTTATATAATTACTTAGAAGGAAATGTAGTTTCTTGATTTCCTGGGGCCTAGCCATGGGCGTGAACTTTGACCTGCAGTGGCGCCTGAGTCCCAGGCAGATGTGCAGGTGGTGGGGCTGCGACCCCGACTCGCGGGTCCGGAGGGGCAGCGTGGAAGGTGAGCTGGGCGGGAGTGGCCCACAGTCTAGGAGCCGAGACCCCTGTGCCACGCCAGGGGACAGGGTCGGACCCCGGGAGGGCGCTGCCGCTGCCTTTCCAGGCTCTGTCAGGCTACCTGTCCCAAGAGCCCTCCTAGCGCGCTTCCCCAGTGCGACAGCCGCCCAGCGCCCAGCTGTTCCCGTTCTCCCCGCGGCTGTTCCTCCGTGGAGTTGCTGTTCACAGTTGGTTTGATTTTGGTTGTAGGGTCCTGTCCAGGAGGGCGTGGCCACAGCAGCCTATCCTGGCACCAGACTTCTGAGGTGAAGAGGATGCCCTACCCACACACTCCGCCCTGGTAGAGGGAGGCGGCGAGGAGAAAGACCCTCCAGGTACTTCAGTTTCCACTGATAGTCACCCTCTAACCCATCTGCCTGGTTTCTCGGTCTTCTGTCTCTCCCTCCTCCTTCCTTAACCTCCTGCTTTCAAACCCCTTCCTGTTTTCTTCCTGCTCCTGGCTAATAGCGCCAAGAGATCCTCCAATTTTTCAAGCATTAAGTGAAGCAGTATGATATAGGAAGGCTTCTGTAGTGGTGCAGTGGAAAGAGCAGTGACTTAGGTAGGAATCAAGGGACTTGGTCCTGTGGGCTCCAATTTGCACGTGGTGGGAGAGTTGAATGAGATCATTTTTGGGCCCATGCAATATGTGATACTGACTGATTCCTAGTGATAGTGGTTTCTTGCTAAAATGTATTGTTTGCAGGCTGTGATTCAGGCACTTGCCTGAGCCCTGGGTTCCTTTATTAAACTTCATGGAAACCATGAGATAGTCCTGTTGTACTTTGTGTTTTACAGATGAGAAAACAGCCCACAGGGATAAGCAGTTTTCCAAATGGTGAAGCCACAGGCTTTCTTTCAAACCTCAATGTTTCCTGATGCATGTTGTGGTTGGAAATATGCTTCCATTCTCATGTGACCAGGGATTTTTATTCAGGTTAATGAGAATGACAGCTCTAAGGAATGTTAGTAGCATGCATTAAGGAAATGTGAATTTATGAAGTGTCAATCAGTAACAACAGTATGTGTAAGAGGTTATGGTTGCTTTTTGCCTAATACTAAGAGTTATCGAGTTGAAGTTGCATTTGCTAATTTTGAAATATGGAACAACAGTATGGTGCTTGGTCCACTTCAGGGTTATTCAGTCGAATATGAGACATTGTGTTTCTTTTTTATGGCACTGTGGAAATGTGAGTGAGAGCAAGTTCATGACATCTTTCAGCTGGAAATGTTGCCCAAAGAAATCCTCACAAGTGTGCCAAGAAGCGAGTGATTGTATTGCAGAAAAGCACATTGAAATATACAGGTATTGCATTGAAAATATTCATCGTGGTTCAAAATGATGGACTTTGAAATCGTGTATTGTCCTGTGTTTGTTTGCCAGTGACTCCAGATGCATCTTGGTCACTGTGGTGGAATCTCCCTACTTTACTTTCTGTTTACCTCTGTTTAGTTTTGTGTGTATGTGTCTCTGAGTCTTTTAAATTTTCTCTGTCTAAGTTGCAGTTCCCTTAATGTGGAGAGGGTAAAGTCAGGGAGGACTATTTTTCAAATTTTTGCAAACTTAAGCCTTTTTCCCCCCCTTCATATCGATTGTAGAGTGTTTTAACTGTTTTCTCTAGTGGAGTCCAGTTGAAATGTTACAGACACAAAGTTGTGTGCCCAAAGACATTGGAGTCCTCAAGTAGAGTACTAAAAGATGGCCATTCCTGGAACTCAGAAGGGTATATATTTTGCTGAGTTGGTTGATTCCCTATTACATTGGCATGTCTTTCTTTCTTTCTTGTTTTCTTTTCACGTAAAGGAAATAGGTGATAGTGTTCTTTATTAGTGTAAGTAGGTAAGCTAGTTCTTTTTGTCGGGGGGAGTGGTACCGCAGTTTGAACTCAGGGGCACTCAAACACTGAGCCATATCTCCAGCCTTATTTTGTATTTTATTTAGAGATAGGGTCTCACTGAGTTGCTCAGCACCTCGCTTTTGCTGAGGCTGGCTTCAAACTTGCAATCTTCCAGCCTCAGCCTCCCGAGCCACTGGGATTGCAGGCATGTGTCAGCATGTCTGACTACGTATAAACTCTTGACCAAAAAAAGATAAGAAAGCATTTCTCCATGCTAGAGGGATAGGGTGAACCATGATTTCAGGAGGACATGATGAATCATTTGCCATGGATGCTGGTTCCCACCATCCAGTGTGGTGTAATGGATGCCTTTTTCTAGAACTTTGTCATCTAATTTCTTTCTAAGAAGTTCTGCCATGTTTTGGCCAGATTCTGAATGTCATGCTTAGCAATCTATGATGAGAGTCAAGAGAAAAGTGAAGATGTCATATAAATTAGTATGGAAAGAAGATTGAAATGGATTAATGACAATCATGGGTAATGTATCCTGAGTTAGGAAAAAAGAGCACTTATCTCACAAATGATCAACTTTCCATTTCTCTTTTGGTGCTGGGGATTGAAAACGGGGGTGCTTTAGCATTGAGCACAGATCTAGCCCTTTTAATTTTTTATTTAGAGACAAGGTCTCAAATTGCTTAGGGAGTTGCTAAGTCATTGAGGTTGACCTGGAACTTGTGCCTCATTTTTAACATGTCAATGGATGCTGTTTTGTTTTTCCAACTGGGAATAATTAAGGATTTTTTATTCTTAGTATGTAAGCATCAACCAGGTAGGGTCGTTGAAATGTTCAGCAGACAATGCTGTACAGTGCCTGGTGAATGTTTCACTGTGAAATTGTATCTAGTGCTCTGTCCAAGGCATCTAGGGCATCAAGGTCAGCTAGACATCTAAGGGGGAGATCCCATAGACTGACTCAAAGGAGGCTGTTATGTGTTTCTGACTTTGATAGAAATGTCCCCTGACCTTAGCAGTAGTCATGTGTGTTGACAGGAGGCAGGGGGAGATTTTGATGTGTCTCCCAAGACACCCCTGGCTAGAGACTCTGGTGCCCAGTTTGATGTGGTGTTGAGGTGTGAGGGGGTCAGTTCTATCATAGCCACTAATTGCTCATCAGAGGGACATACAACCCTGGGACAGACACACTGTGGCTGTGGGAAGCCCCTGAGGAAAGGGAAAGTATAAGTGCCTAGCCAGACCACTGTGTCTGTAGTGGGCTTCTGCTCTAAAGCGTGAATATGAAATGTGCTACTTTCACTGGGCTCACAGAATGAGAATCTGAATGAGTGCAGTGAACTGTGAGCCATGTGTGAACTGTGGTCAAGGAGCATTCTAGAATGTGATCACAGAAATTGTTTGAAAGGTTTAAGGGAGTCACAGTTTAGGTTGCATGTTGTAATAAAGTTTCTTCTTGGCACTCATAGTGAGCTGTATACATTTCTACACACATTTCGTCTGACACTGCGTTCATGCACAGGGGTAGGTGGACATGAACCGCAAATAGTTTTTTTATTTGAATTTTAATATGCAGACTTTCCTTGCTGACATCCTTAATCTGTGACACCTAGTTCTCTAAGACGAAACTGTGTTAGTGATCTGCAAGTTACCATCCAAGTATTCCTTGATCTGGAATCTGAATTGTGATGTTTTTTCAAATTCCCTGGAAATTTGTAGAACTCCAGATTCTGCCTTAGCAGGACTAGATGGGTGCCAACTGCCCAAGCAGCTATTTTGTGAAGCACCTATTGACTCTCAAGGCTTTTGATGATGAATTCATGTATGGAGAGTGTAATTCTTAATGGATTTTTGCATTTGGTGAGGCATAGAAATGATCTGAGTAGATAATCATTTACTAACATGTCCACAGAAATCTCACTTAGTTAGCTCTCACAACAGTCTTGAATGGATATTACCATCTCCTTTTTGCATAATGACACAATATTACCTTTTGTTGTTGTTGTTTTTCCTTTAAGTATCCCAATGTCTTGACCAAACATTCTTGTTGGTAGATAGGAAAGCAAGAACTTGAATGAGGGATTTTACTGTCATGTTTTATTAATCTATTGTTTCTAATTGTTTGCTTTGAATATATGAAGATTTGCCTCCACTCCATTTTCAGCTATTGACTTTCCCAGCAATGGGCATCCAGATAGCCCTCAACTCCCAGTCAGCACAGATGAGGCTTCAAGGATCATGAGCATAAATACCCCTCTGCAGGTCCCCTTCTGAAACTGCTTGAGCATTATGTAGGGTATGTGCCTGCAGGTGGAATTTCTGGGTCAAAGAATGTATGTTTCCTTTCTTGACTAAGCACTGCCAGGTGGCTCTTCTGAGTAGCTCAAGGTGTCCACGTTTTGCCAGCATTCTATCATCTAGCTTTCTACCTTTGGCATGTTTAGTGGATACAAAGTGATAGCACACTGTTTTCATTGGTATTTTTTCTTAGTACCTCTCCAAATGCTTTGACTCTGGGGGCTCTTCTCTTGCAAAACTGAGCTTCTCTGGATTCCCCTGCCCATTCCTCTACTTGACTCTATTTATTTTCTTACCACACGTGTACGTTCTCTGGAGTATGTGGGATAGCTTGTTCATTACAAGCACTAACAGGTCCTCTAGAACTTTCAAACAATTCATGAAATTTCTAAGCAGTAAGTAAGCAATGAAATTGGTCTATCATTTTGGTAAGAAAACTGTTGGGTGATAAAATCAAAACGTAAAGTTATATTTTATTATTTACAAAATAATAAAATAGTGAAGCCATTAAAAGAACTGAGATGAAATTTATCCTCAGAATCTTAGACATTCTATAGTAAATCTGTATGATTTGAAATATGGAATTGATCATCTTTGGGTAATGAAAGGGAAGTAAAGATATCAAAGCAAATGATTATCTCTTTACAATTTCCTGTGATTTGGTTGAGGTGGCAAAGTTGTATGTGCTAATTAATGGATCAAATAAGTTGGTAATTGTTTTAGGCAACCATTTAGGTGTCATCACTGAGGTTTTTGCTGTGTGTCAGGTTTCTGAGGAAAGCTGGGCATGTTCAGTGACATGGAGCCATCACTGTTGGGATAGCCATCCTGGTACACCTGCAGCCTGAGTGCAGTCTTGAATAGCCAATGTGTCTGGTCCTTTTTCCTAATCTTCAGGCTACATGTGCACATTTGAGAATGATTCCTAGCCATTTTCTCCTTTGGGTCACTACCGTCATATGTTCTGTGAGGCATTTCATGTGTGAGACTTTAAGAATATGAGAATATTCAATCATTCAGACCTTTTGACTTGTGTAGTATAATATTTAATAGGATCGTTCAATCATAAGAAATTCTGTTTAAAGTTGTTTGCCTCTAAGCCAAGTGAAACCTATTTGTAGGCATCCTGGAGAAGATAAAGGTTTTTTCTTTATATCTGTCATCATGTCTTTTTCTATTTGAGCAAAATTCACAAATTGATAGCCCATTTCATCAGATGTGTAATTGGATGCCATTTTAATTACCCCCTTTTATTTCAGATATTTTTCCATGAATACTGCATTTTTTCACATTTTCTAAAAGCAGAAGGTCTAGTCCCATGAGCCCACATACCAATGGTTAGCTAGAACATGTTCTTCAGTTTGGCATATCCCTTCCTCAGTATCCCTGAGGTCATCTAGTGTTCAGTCACCTTCCTTAGTCCTACTACCTCCCTGGCTTCCACATTGCCACATGCTCTGTATGAATCAGGGATTCTCGTGCTACAACATTGTATTCTCTGATTATCACAAATCTTCCTTTTCACTTACCCATGCCTAACATAGCCAGTAATATTTACAAGCCAATGTTAGATTTTAAAAGATTCTATTTTATGTGATCCTTTCTAAAGGAGCATTAGGCAGGAATATAGCATACATAAATATGAAGTAAAGAACACAGTTTTTAAAATGTCATCCATTGAAAAGTTGACACATCTCTGACACATTCTTTTTGGGGTGGGGTATTATTTATAGGGAATTACAGCAGATATGTAATAGTGAAATGAAAAGTCTTCCATCCATTTTACTTTTTCCTGATTATTTTTATGAATAAGGGGAAGATACTTGTTCCAGTACAGATGTTTCCCACTTCTACGAAAGGATGCTGTGTGTCCCCTGATCCTTGAATGTCTGCATATTATGCTTGACAGTAGTATTGTACTTGGTAAGTGGCAGGAAGTCAGTACCTAAGTTACCCTCTTGTTTTCTAGTAGCTGTGCTCAACATCCTTGGTGTGCCAGGTTCTGGAATTCAGGCTGCTGTCCTCAAGTTCTTTATTGCCTTCCTGGTTATGAACATTATGGTGCTGTGCCTTTAGAGCATGGGGAAGCTTTGTTCCATGAATGTGGAAGATGATCATGTAGGAGGTTCCAGGGAGGACTCATCATTGGTAATGGACTCTAATCTATGTACCTCACTGATGAACTGTTTTTCTTCTTTGGTTTTAAGGAAGATGGTGCATTGAACCCCTTCTGTGCACCTGGGAATCCAGGCATCTGCTTCACTTCAAAAGAAGCATTCATGATTGATTTCAAGAAGACATGACAAGGAAGAACTGAGCTTCAGGTATGACGCAGGTTCCTTGCATTGCAAATGGGTTAGAAGAGAGAAGAGAAGAGTTGCTTCATGAGATTTTCTCACATTTTTCCTGAAAGTCCCACAAACAGGTGAGTCTCCAACATGTTTAGAAGCCATTTCAGACACCTTTTTTGTAGAATTGAATCAGAGCCCCTGATGATGTGGGAGAGCCATAGATGGTTTGGATATTAATCATGTGTTTCATTCCTCAACACATTGCTCTATCCAGCCATTCTGCCATGAGCACATGAGCTTCTGCTCAAATCACAGAAAGTGCTCTTCCTTTTGTGAAAACATTGCCTGATTCAGCCAGATGCAGGCCGCAGTCACTTTGTTTTCTTGTAAAGGCACATTGCTGTGGCTGGTCTCTGGCATGCCCATCCAGCCCTGCTTAGAGTAGGGGATTAAGGGTGCAGGCAGATACCTTGTTACTCTTGACCTTCATAGGCATTGGGCCTCCCCAGTGTCCTTGGACTATAGCCTGCTCTTTTGGCCTGGACTCATTGAATGTGAGGTTTGGAATCCAGTCTGTGGCAGGATCCCAGGCCCCCAGCCACCTCACTGCAGGTGCAGCCTTCTCTAATTATGTGTTTATTATTATTATTATTATTATTATTTATTTTTTATTTTTTTTTGGAAACCGGGGATTGAACTCAGGGACACTCGGCCACTGAGCCACATCCCCAGCCCTGTTTTGTATTTTATTTAGAGACAGGGTCTCACTGAGTTGCTTAGGGCCTCACTAAGTTGCTGAGGC